>WNWK01015155.1:0-48807 GCA_009830355.1 Cherax destructor
CAAACAAACAAACAAACAAACAAACAAATTTTATTTCATTGCAGGTTACATGGGTATCGGAAGTTACAATGTAAATTGAGTGCAAGGAGAGCCACTGACATGCCATGGCATTAGGGCAGCTTATTCTAGTCCTTAAAAACTATGTACTTAATATTAGAGAAATTTATTGAGTTTATTCTAGTTAAAAATTATTTTCAAAATTACAATATGATGAAATTTTACTGTTTAAATTTTATATGATGATATTAGATCTTAGATTGTTACAGGTGTTAAGATTCTTGAATGATAATATGGAATTGAGATTATCTTAAGGAAAATAACATTGAGCATTTTGACATTAACTTATAATATGAGTAGGGGTAACATAATAGTAACATATTATTAAAAATTGAGATTATCGTATAGGAAAGTAACAATGAGCATTTTCAAAGTAGTTTATAGCATGATCATTTAGGTTTGGGTGAGTAGGTGGTTTTGAGTTGAGTCTTAAATTGATTATCAGACAAGATTATCTTAATATTTACTGGTAATGAATTCCAGATTCTGGGGCCCTTTATGTGCATAGAATTTTTACATAGGTTGATATGAACACGGGGTATATCAAAAAGTGATCTGTGTCGTGTGTTGTGGTCATGGGTCCTATTAAAGTTGGTGAGGAGAGTTTTGAGCAGAGGGTTTATATTAGAGTGTAAAGTTTTATATATGTAGTAGGCACAAGAGTAAGTATGAATGTTCTTTACGATGAGTAGTTTGAGACTTTTGAATATTGGTGGAGTATGCTGTCTAGAGTGGGAATTTGTTATCATTCTGACTGCGGCCTTTTGTTGTGTTATGAGTGGTCTAAGGTGATTTAACGTTGTTGATCCCCATGCACAGATTCCATAGGTGAGATACGGGTAGATAAGTGAATGATATAGTGCAAGGAGAGCTGATTGAGGTACATAATAGCGTATCTTTGATAATATGCCTACTGTCTTCGAGATTTTCTTGGAAATTTGTTGTATATGTGTTTGGAATTTAAGGCTACTGTCAAGGTGGATTCCTAGGAATTTTCCCTCTGTGAGTCTTGTGATGGGTGTACCATTAAGTGTTATGTTAAGTGGAACATTTGTGACTTTGCTTCCAAACTGTATGAAGTAGGTCTTGTCAGTATTGAGAGTAAGCTTGTTAGTCGTCATCCATGTTGATATTTTCTGTAATTCGGCATTAACAGTGTTGGCCAGTATAACTGGATTTGGGTGAGAGAAGACATATGTTGTGTCATCTGCAAATAAAATGGGTTTGAGTAGTTGTGATGCATTCGGTAGGTCATTTATGTAAATGAGGAATAGGAGTGGCCCCAGGACACTTCCTTGAGGGACTCCGACTGTAATTGGTTGTGTGGAAGAGTTCTCTCCATTTGTGTACACGTATTGGCTTCTGTTGGTGAGGTATGATTTTAGGTAGTTGAGTGGGTGCCCCTTATACCATAGTGTGCTAATTTTGTGAGCAGTAAATCATGGTCGACTGTATCAAAAGCTTTGCGGAGATCAATGAAGATTCCCAGTGGGACTTCTTTTTCTCAAGTGCTGTATATATTAACTCCAACATGTGCGTAATAGCATCGTTTGTGCTCTTGTTTGTCCTGAATCCAAATTGACAGGGGTTGAGTACATTGTGTGAGACGAGGTAGGAATAGATTTGTCTATGAATCTGTAGAGGGATGTGAGGTATGAACTAGATTAGTGCGAAGAGTGTTAGTCTGACGAAAGGTAAGTTTGATGTCTAAGGAACGGAGAGAGTTGCTGAGATTAGAGAGACCAGAGATGTAGGGAAGGCAGAGGACTGGAGAGTTCCCAGGAGTAGAGGGTTTAGGAGAGAAGAAAGTCCGTTTGGCACGAGAGAAAGCAGAGTCTATGAAATGGGAAGGGTAGCCAAGGCGGGAAAATGAATTATGAAGAGTGGAAATTTCTGCTTCAAGGAACTAAGGATCACAAATGCGGAGAGCACGGGAAAAGAGGGAGATAAGAACACTTTTCTTGACAGAGGAAGCATGATAAGAGAAGTAATGAATGTACATGCCACTGTGCATAGGCTTGCGGTACACGGAGAAGGCAAAACCTGTAACTGAGCGGTGGACATGAACATCAAGGAAAGGAAGCAAAGAATTAGATTCCCAATCAGCTTTAAACTTAATGAAAGGGGCGAGATTATTAAGAGCATCAAGAAAAGGTTGGAAGAGACTTAAGTCATGAGGCCAAAGAGCAAAGATGTCATCTACATAGCGGAGCCAGAGTGAAGGACGTACATCAATAGTAGAAGAAGAACAGTCTCGAAGTATTCCATGTAAAGATTAGCAAGAACAGGAGATAGAGGAGAGCCCATAGCGACACCAAAGGTTTGAGAATAATATTTACCTTGAAAAGAAAAGGAGTTAGAGTCCACACAAAGGCGGATAAGATCAAGAAAGACATCAGTAGGTATAGGAAGATGAAGTAACCCTTCATTGGCCTTCTCTCCGAGAAAATTAAGAACATCATCCAGAGGGACATTAGTGAAGAGGGACTCGACATCAAGACTAAGCATCTTACAGGTCGGGAGAGAGCGAACCCGTTTGATGAAGTCTTGAGAGTGACGAAGGTGGGCAGGAGAAAAAGTTCCAAGAAAGGGAGTGAGGGTTTTGGCTAGCCAGGAAGCAAGAGAATAAGAGACAGAACCTCTAGAAGATATGATGGGACGCAGAGGAATATCAGGTTTGTGAGTTTTGGGAAAGCCATAGAAGGCCATAGAAATAGGCTTCATAGGTAAGAGTAGTTAAAACACCGTCAGACATAGGCCTCATAGGGTAAGACTAGTTAAAACACCATCAGACATAGGCTTCATAGGTAAGACTAGTTAAAACTCCGTCAGACATAGGCTTCATAGGTAAGACTAGTTAGAACACCATCGAACATAAGCTCTATAGGATAAGACTAGTCAGAACTCTGAAATGTATACAGGTATAGTGCTGCCTACACTTGCATATGGGTGTGAGACATGGTCTATGAATGTTGCACCAAGGAGGATTATTGTAATCACTGTGAAGTGTTAAACCCATAGGGGATCATACAGTGTCTACATCGAAGAGGAGGCTGGAGGTAGTGGAGATGTATCGGTATATTGGTAGTTCAACTAAAAAAGGACTGGTTAAGATGACTATGGCCATGTAGAAATATTGGAGAGAGTTACCGTAGGTTAATTAAGGTATATAAATCTGGCATGGAATGAAGGAAGAAAGTGTATACTTATTATGTACATGTTTTTTTTAACAAAGAATCACAAACACTGTTAAGATGGCTACAATGAAGGCTCTCTTTTTAAGGGGGTGCCTTGATGCCAGTAAAGGTCCTTCAGTCCAAGGAACTAGAGCTGCCTTTAATCAAACCCGATTGCCTCCTATTTTCCCAGATGATTTATACCCTTATGTGCGTATTACAGCCCCATTATTAATCGTATTAGTTCACAAAGGACATACATAATCGTGGTGCCTCCCCTGGCCCGTCCATTTCCCAGGTATTTTATACCCGTATGGACGTATTATAGCCCCATTATTAATCGTATTAATTCATGCAGGACATACATAATCGTGGCACCTCGCCTGGCCAGACCATCCACTGTATACAGGCTGGTGGTTGGCATCCTCTCTGGGGATGCTGCTGTAGATGTCACTGCTAATTTGATCTCACCAGATGCCAGTTTGGACCCCGCCCGTGCCACCATCACCCCGGGGGAGACAGATGACCTTCTCATCCAGGTCAGTGTACTGTGATTCTTCTTAAAGTTGAGATGTGAGGCATTGTTGTTTGTAAGTTGAGATGTGAGGCATTGTTGTTTGTAAGTTGAGATGTGAGGCATTGTTGTTTGTAAGTTGAGATGTGAGGCATTGTTGTTTGTAAGTTGAGATGTGAGGCATTGTTGCTTGTTTGTAAGTTGAGATGTGAGGCATTGTTGTTTGTAAGTTGAGATGTGAGGCATTGTTGTTTGTAAGTTGAGATGTGAGGCATTGTTGTTTGTAAGTTGAGATGTGAGGCATTGTTGTCTGTAAGTTGAGATGTGAGGCATTGTTGTTTGTCTGTAAGTTGAGATGTGAGGCATTGTTGTTTGTCTGTAAGTTGAGATGTGAGGCATTGTTGCTTGTCTGTAAGTTGAGATGTGAGGCATTGTTGCTTGTCTGTAAGTTGAGATGTGAGGCATTGTTGTTTGTCTGTAAGTTGAGATGTGAGGCATTGTTGCTTGTCTGTAAGTTGAGATGTGAGGCATTGTTGTTTGTCTGTAAGTTGAGATGTGAGGCATTGTTGCTTGTCTGTAAGTTGAGATGTGAGGCATTGTTGCTTGTCTGTAAGTTGAGATGCAAGGCATTGTTGCTTGTCTGTAAGTTGAGATGTGAGGCATTGTTGCTTGTCTGTAAGTTGAGATGTAGCATTGTTGTTTGTCTGTGTTGAGATTGAGGATTGTTTGTCTGTAGTTGAGATGTGAGCATTGTTGTTTGTCTGTTTGAGATGAGGCATTGTTGCTTGTCTGTAAGTTGAGATGTGAGGCATTGTTGTTTGTCTGTAAGTTGAGATGTGAGGCATTGTTGCTTGTCTGTAAGTTGAGATGTGAGGCATTGTTGCTTGTCTGTAAGTTGAGATGTGAGGCATTGTTGTTGTCTGTAAGTTGAGATGTAGCATTTGCTTGTCTGTGTTGAGATGAGCATTGTTGTTGTCTGTAAGTTGAGATGTGAGGCATTTGCTTGTCTGTGTTGAGATGTGAGGCATGTGTTGTCTGTAAGTTGAGATGTGAGGCATTGTTGCTTGTCTGTAAGATGTGACATTGTTTTTCTGTAAGTTGAGATGTGAGGCATTGCTGTTAGTCGAAGTTGAGATGGAGGGTGTTGCTTGTCGAAGTGATGCTGTTGTGAGTTTTGTAGTCAATGATGACAGTTTGGGGAAGTCACCACGTCCTTGAGGGGTTTGGCACCTCAAAAGAGACTCTTTGATACTGGTGAAGGGCTCATGCTCCAAGGAATTGAACTTCTTCCATTCCTTGGATTGAACTTGTTTACCTCTCTCGCTCCTTACAATGCATAAACACTTAAACTATTATTTTCTTGTCTGCGTGTGTGACCTAATTCATTTCTGAATAACTCATGATGATTGTAACCAGATATGTAAATAGTTCATTACCTTTGTAACTTGTTCAGCTATCAAAACTTTGGGGCCCAGTTCCTGGACCCATTATATGCCTCTGTAATCTTTTGGCTACCACCCACAGGATGGGTATGAGGTTCATAATAAAGTTCTTAAACTAACTAAAATTCCCCATACGGCTTGATCGCCACCCACATTAATGTAATAAATTCACCATTGTTATCAGTTTGCCATTTCCAACTTTGGTGTTTTACAGTAAGTCACTTTAACTTTGTTTTGGGTTATCCTAGCTAATTTACACTATTTAAGATAATTGTACGAATGTGTACAGTAGGGCCCCGCTTATACAGCAGGTTAGGTTCTGGGCTACTGTAGGGCCCAACTTATATAGATGGTTAGGTTCTGGGCTACTGTAGGGCCCTACTTATAAGAACATAAGAAAAAAGGAACACTGCAGCAGGCCTACTGACCCATGCGAGGCAAGTCCATCACTCCCTGGCTTAGACCCGACCACCTGGAGTTAACCCTCTAAAGGTAAACTCCAGGTAGTCAGGTCACTTCCACTTAAGGAATTAATACGGCATCTGACCTAGTAGCACAAGCTAGTCAGGTCCAACTCACACCCACTCATGTATTTATCTAACCTATTTTTAACACTACACAACGTCCCAGCCTCTATGACGGTACTGGGAGTTTGTTGCACTCATCCACAACTCTATTACCAAACCAGTGATTTCCTATATCCTTCCTGAATCTGAACTTTTCCAACTTGAAACCATTGCTGCGAGTCCTGTCTTGGCTGGATATTTTCAGCACGCTATTTACATCCCCTTTATTTATTCCTGTTTTCCATTTATACACCTCAATCATATCCCCCCTAATTCTACGCCTTTCTAGAGAGTGCAGATTCAAGGCCCTCAGTCTATCCTCATAGGGAAGATTTCTGATACTTGGGATCAACTTTGTCATCCTCCTCTGTACGTTTTCCAGTGCATTTATATCCATTCTGTAATACGGTGACCAGAACTGTGCAGCATAATCTAAATGAGGCCTAACCAAAGATATATAGAGTTGAAGAACAACCTGAGGACTTCTATTATTTATACTTCTTGATATGAAGCCAAGGATTCTGTTAGCTTTATTGCAAACACTTATGCACTGTTGTCTTGGTTTCAGATTACAGTGGTCCTCGGTTTTCGCGAAAATTCGTTCCAGAATGCTGCTCAAGTGCCATTACCGAACGAATTTACTTCCTTAAGAAATAATGTCACGTAGGTTAGTATATTTCAGACCCCCAAAAATACACTTGCAACAGCACTTACGAAAATACACTTACATAAATGTTCGAGTTTGGAGATGCACGAAAACCGAGGGACCACTGTAATGCTAACCAGAACTCCTAAATCCTTCTCGCAATCACAAGTATTAAGATCTGCATTATTCAGTTTATATGTGGCATGGTTATTGTCCTGCCCAACATTTAGAACTTTGCATTTGTCTACATTAAACTGCATCTGCCACTTCTCCGACCACTGCATCAGTCTATTTAAATCATCCTGAAGTGCTCTAATGTCCTCATTAGAATGAATTCGACGGCCTATTTTGGTGTCATCAGCAAATTTGCTTATGTTGCTATTTATTCCCTCATCTATGTCGTTTATGTAAATTGTAAACAACGAGTGGCCCAAAACTGACCCCTGTGGGACTCCGCTTGAGATGCGCCCCCATTCTGATTTCTCCCCATTTATGCAAACTATCTGCCGCCTATTTGTCAACCATGCCTCTACCCAGGAAAAAGTTTCTCCTATTTCGTGTGCCTTAAGCTTCCTCAATAGCCTCTGATGTGGAACTCTATCAAAAGCCTTACTGAAGTCCATATACACAATATCATATTCATTACCATAATCTACCTCCTCCAACACCCTAGGTTAGGTTCTGGGCTACTGTAGGGCCCTACTTATACAGCAGGTTAGGTTCTGGGCTACTGTAGGGCCCTACTTATACAGCAGGTTAGGTTCTGGCTACTGTAGGGCCCTACTTATACAGCAGGTTAGGTTCTGGGCTACTGTAGGGCCCTACTTACACAGATGGTTGGGTTCTGGGCTACTGTAGGGTCCTACTTATACAGATGGTTAGGTTCTGGGCTACTGTAGGGCCCTACTTATACAGCAGGTTAGGTTATGGGTTACTGTAGGGCCCTACTTATACAGCAGGTTAGGTTCTGGGCTACTGTAGGGCCCTACTTATACAGCAGGTTAGGTTCTGGGCAACTGTAGGGTCCTACTTATACAGATGGTTAGGTTCTGGGCTACTGTAGGACCCTACTTATACAGATGGTTAGGTTCTGGGCTACTGTAGGGCCCTACTTATACAGATGGTTAGGTTATGGGCTACTGTAGGGCCCTACTTATACAGCACATTAGGTTCTTAGCTACTGTAGGGCCCTACTACAGATGGTTAGGTTGTGAGCTACTCTAGGGCCCTACTTATGCATCAGCTTAGGTTCTGGGCTACTCTAGGGCCCTACTTATGCAGCAGGTTAGGTTCTGGGCTACTCTAGGGCCCTACTTATGCAGCAGGTTAGGTTCTGGGCTACTCTAGGGCCCTACTTATGCAGCAGGCTAGGTTCTGGGCTACTCTAGGGCCCTACTTATACAGCAGGTTAGGTTCTGGGCTACTCTAGGGCCCTACTTATGCAGCAGGTTAGGTTCTGGGCTATTGCTCTAAAGTGAAACACTGCTTCTTCTTCTTCTTCTTCTTCTTCTTCTTCTTCTTCTTCTTCTTCTTCTTCTTCTTCTTCTTCTTCTTCTTCTTCTTCTTCTTCTTTTTTTTTTTATTTACCACTTCCAAATACATATAAAAGCCTGATAACATGTTTCCACTATCATATATTAAGTGAACAATACATTTCTTATCTTAAAATATTTTTGTCCATCGCTTATAGAAATTGTGAATATATTTATTGAAGGAAGTCTGAATAAATAAAGAATGGGTATAATTAGAATGTGGGGCAGAAGTTTGTGGCTATAGGAGGGTGGGTGCAGGAGGAAAGAGGAGTGAGTGGTGGAATGATGAAGTAAAAAGTGTGATAAAAGAGAAAAAAGTAGCTTATGAGAGGTTTTTACAAATCAGAAGTGTTAATAGAAGAGCAAAGTATATGGAGAGTAAAAGAAAGGTGAAGAGAGTGGTGAGAGAGTACAAAAGGAGAGCAGATGAAAGAGTGGGAGAGACTCTGTCAAGAAATTTTGCTGAAAACAAGAAAAATTTTTGGAATGAGATAAACAAGTTAAGAAAGCCTAGGGAACGAATGGATTTGTCAGTTAAAAACAGAGTAGGGGAGTTAGTAGATGGGGAGCTGGAGGTATTGGGTAGATGGCGGGAATATTTTGAGGAACTTTTAAATGTCAATGAAAAAAGGGAGGCGGTAATTTCATGCACTGGCTGGGGAGGTATAACATCGTTTAGGAGTGAAAGAGCAGGATGTGAGTGTGGGGAAGGTGTGTGAGGCATTACGTAGAATGAAAGGGGGTAAAGCAGCTGGAACTGACGGGATCATGACAGAAATGTTAAAAGCAGGGGGGGATATAGTGTTGGAGTGGTTGGTATTTTTGTTTAATAAATGTATGAAAGAGGGAAAGGTACCTAGGGATTGGCAGAGAGCATGTATAGTTCCTTTATATAAAGGGAAGGGGGATAAAAGAGATTGTAATAATTATAGGGGAATAAGTTTACTGAGTACATAAGAACATAAGAACATAAGAAAGGAGGAACACTGCAGCAGGCCTGTTGGCCCATACTAGGCAAGTCCTTCACAATCCGTCCCACTAACAGAATATTTGCTCAACCCAATTTTCAATGCTACCCAAGAAATAAGCTTTGACAATTCTACCCACTCATGCGCGAATCCCACTCAAATCCAACCCCTCTCACTCATGAATTTATCCAACCTAAATTTGAAACTACCCAAGGTCCTAGCTTCAATAACCCTACTAGGCAGACTGTTCCACTCATCAACTACCCTATTTCCAAACCAATACTTTCCTATATCCTTTCTAAATCTAAACTTATCTAACTTGAATCCATTATTGCGGGTTCTCTCTTGGAGAGATATCCTCAAGACCTTATTTATATCCCCTTTGTTAATACCCATTTTCCACTTGTATACCTCGATCATGTCTCCCCTCATTCTACGTCTTACAAGTGAATGTAATTTTAGGGTCTTCAATCTTTCTTCGTAAGGAAGATTTCTAATGCTATGTATTAATTTAGTCATTCTACGCTGAATGTTTTCTAACGAATTTATGTCCATTCTGTAATATGGAGACCAGAACTGAGCTGCGTAATCTAGGTGAGGCCTTACTAATGATGTATAAAGCTGTAATATAACCTCTGGACTTCTGTTGCTAACACTTCTTGATATAAATCCCAGTAATCTATTTGCCTTATTACGTACGCTTAGGCATTGCTGTCTTGGTTTAAGGTTGCTGCTTACCATCACCCCTAAGTCCTTCTCGCAATCTGTATGGCTAAGTTCTACGTTATTTAACTTATAAGTGCTTGGGTTATGGACACTCCCGAGCTTCAGAACCTTGCATTTATCTACATTGAACTGCATCTGCCACTTTTCTGACCACGAATTAAGTTTGTCTAAATCTTCCTGAAGTTCTATGACATCTATGTTTGAATCAGGTAAAGTGTATGGCAGGGTTATTATTGAAAGAATTAGAGGTAAAACAGAGAGTAAGATTGCAGATGAGCAAGGAGGCTTTAGAGTGGGTAAAGGATGTGTAGATCAAGTGTTTACAGTGAAGCATATATGTGAACAGTATTTAGATAAAGGTAGAGAAGTTTTCATTGCATTTATGGATTTAGAAAAGGCATATGATAGAGTGGATAGGGGAGCAATGTGGCATGATGTTACTGAAGGGTGTAAACAGTTTTTATGAGGATAGTGAGGCTCAGGTTAGGGTGTGTAGGAGAGAGGGAGATTACTTCCCAGTAAAAGTAGGTCTTAGACAGGGATGTGTAATGTCACCATAGTTGTTTAACCCTTAAACGGTCCAAACGTATATATACGTTAGCACCAAGGATTCACTGATGTCATGTCATATTAACACTCCCCTTTGAAGTGGAAAGTGATGTCGGCAGGCTGGCAGGCCAGCTGGCTGCCTGCCTGCCTGGCCACCTGGCTGGCAAGCAGCTGGTTGGCCACCTGGCTGGCCAGCAGCGTGCTGGTCAGCTGGGTACCTGATTGGCTGTCTATCTCTGTCTGTCTGACTGTATCTATCTGTCTCTGTCTCTATCTGTCTCTATCTCACAGGAACACATACATAAATACAATTATACATAGTGTAAATTACCTAGGATAACTAAAAAAATCAAGACAAAGTGATATAATATGCTTGTGATCTGCATAATACCAGTTGGTTTATGAGCTACTATCTGAACAACAGACAGAAACAGACAAGACAGACAGAAAGACAGACACACAGACAGACAGAAAGACAGACACACAGACAGACAGAAAGACAGACACACAGACAGACAGAAAGACAGACACACAGACAGACAGAAAGACAGACACACAGACAGACAGAAAGACAGACACACAGACAGACAGAAAGACAGACACACAGACACAGACAGACAGACAGGCTTGAGTAACACAAAGGGAAGCAGTATAATCTCATCAAATGTCATCACTGTAATTACTGGACTGATAAGAAGAGATAAGACTACCCTCACTCCCCCAGAAATGTCACCAGTCATCATTAGTGGAGATCAGATGAGATAAGGCAGCAACACAAATCTTACAAAATGCTTCAGGGGAACTTCATTATTACGTATTATTATTATTATTATTATTATGATTACAGTGGACCCCCGCTATTCGAACACTCCTAAACTCACCCTCCTTCCAGAATGCTGTTCAAGTGCTGTTACCAAGCGAATTTATTCCCATAAGGAATGATGTAATTAGATTAGTCCTTTTCAGACCCCAAAAATACACTTATAAAAGCACTTACAAAAATAAACTTACGTAAAAGGGTGAATTTTGGAGTGTTCGAATAGCGGGGGTCCACTGTATTATTATTATTCACTATTATTATTATTATTATTATTATTACTATTATTATGCACTATCATTATTGTTATTATTTTTATGCACTATCATTATTATTATTATTTGAGTACAATTTCAGTACCTAATATTAGTGTCAGAACAAAGATTGGCTATGAAATCACAAGAACTACTATAAATTGTAATTATCAGAAAATAAAAATTATATAAAAATAATAAAAAAAGAGAAAAAAAGGTATATCGGCAACGATTCTGCAAGCGGCAGGACTCCTGTTGCTGTCAGGTGAGCATCCAGAGCCAACTTCTCCGCCTCATATCTCGGTAAGTACTGACCCCAAATTTTTTTTTATCCTATAGCACTTAAAAAAATGTGCTCTTTATTTCTATAAAAAAATTTTTTTTTTTTTTTTTCAAAGTATTTGGGGTAGTAGCAGTATATATACGTTTGGACCGTTTAAGGGTTAATATACAGTGGACCCCAGAGTTTCGGTCACCTTGGAAATCGAACAATTATGTAAGTTTAATATTGTAAGTGCTTTTGTATGTGTATTTTTGGGGGTCTGAAAGGACTAATCTAATTTACATTTTTCCTTAAGGGAACAAATTCGTTCAGTAATGGCACTTGAACAGCCTTCTGGAATGAATTATGACCGAAACTCGGGGGTACACTGTATTTATAGATGGGGTTGTAAAAGAAGTAAATGCTAGGGTGTTGGGGAGAGGGGTGGGATTAAATTATGGGGATTTAAATGCAAAATGGGAGTTGACACAGTTACTTTTTGCTGATGATACTGTGCATATGGGAGATTCTAAAGAAAAGTTGCAAAGGTTAGTGGACGAGTTTGGGAGGGTGTGTAATGGTAGAAAGTTGAAAGTGAACATAGATAAGAGTAAGGTGATGAGGGTATCAAACAATTTAAATAAAGAAAAATTGGATATCACATTGGAGAGAGGGATTATGGAAGAAGTAAATGTTTTCAGATATTTGGGAGTTGACGTGTCAGCGGATTGGTTTATGAAGGATGAGGTTAACCATAGAATTGATGAAGGAAAAAAAGGTGAGTGGTGCGTTGAGGTATCTATGGAGACAAAAAACGTTATCCATGGAGGCAAAGAAGGGAATGTACGAAAGTATAGTGGTACCAACACTCTTATATGGGTGTGAAGCATGGGTTGCAAATGCTGAAGCAAGGAGGAGGCTGGAGGCAGTGGAGATGTCCTGTCTAAGGGCAATGTGTGGTGTAAATATTATGCAGAAAATTCGGAGTGTGGAAATTAGGAGGAGGAGGTGTGGAGTTGCTAAAAGTATTTGTCAGAGGGCTGAAGAGGGGTTGTTGAGGTGGTTTGGTCATTTAGAGAGAATAGATCAAAGTAGAATGACTTGGAGAGCATATAAATCTGTATGGAAGGAAGGCGGGGTAGGGGTCATCCTCGAAAAGGTTGGAGGGAGGGGGTAAAGGAGGTTTTGTGGGCGAGGGGCTTGGACTTCCAGCAAGCATGTGTGAGCATGTTAGATAGGAGTGAATGGAGACGAATGGTTTTTGGGACCTGACGAGCTGTTGGAGTGTGAGCAGGGTAATATTTTGTGAAGGGATTCAGGGAAACCAGTTAATTGATTTAGTTGGACTTGAGTCCTGGAAATGGGAAGTACAGTGCCTGCACTTTAAAGGAGGGGTCTGGGATAGTGACAGTTGGGAGGGACTTATTCTCAGCTGTCGTATCTGAGCGTCTCTGCAAAGACAGTGATTATGTATGAGTGAGGTGAAAGTGTTGAATGATGATGAAAGTATTTTCTTTTTGAGGGATTTTCTTTCTTTTTGGGTCACCCTTCCTCGATGGGAGACGGCCGACTTGTTGAAAAAAACAAAAATTTGAAAACTGCTGTATTAGCGAAACACTGTAAAGCATAGCGCTGTAAATCAGGGTCCTACTGTACCCATGCCTAAATAAACTTATTTACTTACAGGTGCCTCATTCCAGTGGAACAAGAACTTACACACTACTGGTGGAGGGCCACCGAGGTCACAGCCTGGTGTTCCGTAACACCACCCTGGTTCAAGCCACACCCACCTTCCTCACCATCCTCATACACCTCTCCAGAGTTTGTTTCACCGGCGACCAGGATGGTCAGTAATTACCATATTTTCCTGCTTATAAATCACATGACTTAAGTATCATAATGGTAAATCAGTAATCATATTCAAGGGTTAACCCTTTCGGGGTTATGGTCGTACAAGTACGTTTTACGCACTGTGGTTATTGACGTACTAGTACGCCTAAATTCTAGCGCCCTCAAATCAAGCAGAAACAGGCTGTTAGGCCTAGATGTGATAGAATGGGTCTGTGCGGTCAGTGTGTGCAGTATAAAAAAATTCCTGCACCACACAGTGCATAATGAGGAAAAAAAACTCTGACCGTGTTTTCGGTTTAAAACAGCGAATTTGCAGTCTATTTTCGTATGGTATTTATGCTTGTATTCTCGTTTTCTTAGTCTCATTTTATAGAATAGATGATATATTACAGAAATAGGGATAATTTTGACTGGTTTCACGATGACAAGTACCTTGTAACTGAGCGCAAAGTAGCGAAAATGTTCGATTTTGGTCGATGTTCAAGAGTAAACAAATCACACCATGCGTCCAATACACATCAACTGGCGAGTCTAATATTCTTGCACAAGTGCTCTGATATTATTTATACCATTTTTACAATGATGCAGTTGTATACATAACAGTAAATCTTCTATTTTTTATGAGAATAAAAATTCAAAATGGAAAGCAAAAGTAATGTAAGAGGGGCCTGGAGACGTGACTAATGAACAGAGAAGATGTTATTTTAGTGCCAGGAATGTCTGCCTTGTTTATTCTGGACCCTATTTTGAAATTGGCATCGTTTGAAATTTGTGTGAAATTGGCGAAATTGCCATTTTCTGACCACTATTTTGAGTAGTTGAAATTGGTAAATAGGCGGTTTCTTGTACTCAATCGATAGAAGAAATGGAGTTCTAGCGAAATAGCTATAATTTTAGTAGACTGATACATTGGAATTTGCCGAAAATAGGGCTCAAAGTGGGCGAAATCGCCGATGCGTAAATGTCATGGATACCGCTAACTTCGCGAAAGCATAATTACGTTAGTTTTCGATCAAATTTCATAATTTTTGTGGCGTTATGATCGGAAAAAGATTCTCTATCATTTCATAAGAAAACATAATTTTTTTTTTTTTTTAAATTCGTGGACCCTGAGAACGAATTTCAGAGAGACCCCTTGGACCCCCAAAGGGTTAATGACCCTGATACAGTGGACCCCTGAGTAACGAACACCCTGGAAATCGTACAATTATGTAAGTATAATATTGTAAGTTCTTGTGGAAGTATTTTTGGGGGTCTGAAATAGACTAACCTACGTGACATTATTCCTTAAGGGAGTAAATTTGTTCGGTAATGGCACTTGAGCAGGCTTCTGGAATGAAGTTTTTACGTTACTCGGGGGTCCACTGTACTTTACACTAAAGCGTAATCCAGAGTCTTCCCTTGACCTAACCTTGAGCATATAATTCGCAGGGTGATTTTCCAAGACTTGTGGGAAAAAGGTGTGCTTTATATGCCAGAAAATACAATACCTATAAACAAGCAAATTTTGTTTCTTTAAAGTGGAGCACAGTAAATTTTTGCCTCTCGTTCCTCATGCCCTGTATGACCACTATGAATGTAATAATAATAATAATAATAGAATTTTTGGACTATCTTAAGTAATCTTTAAATACATATACAATAGGATTAGTTTGCGATAAATGCATTGCATACTAATGGCTTTTTTATTGCCTAATAATGTTATATTACATGTAAATTACATTACCTTTATACCACATAAAAAGAAATTAAATTTGAATTTGAATTTGACCACCCTCTTTCTCCCCTTCTCACCAGTGGGAGTACGGATCATTCTGCTGACGACAGATCTGAAGCCTTACGACGAACCCATAGATGTCTTCATTCTGGTAAGCTTTATTAACCCTTTGACTGTCGGAGGCCCCTCTCTGAAACTGTCATTCTATGTCGGGAAATATTCGAAAAAAAAAAAAATTATTTTTTCTTATCAAAATGTTAAGATTATTTTTCTGATTGTTTAAATCCCCAAAAAATTTGTTTGCGATCAGTATTTACCGAGATATAGAGGCGTAAAGTTGGCAAAAAATGAGCCGTGTACTCATCTAATTGTGGTTGTAGGGGTCGAGACTCAGCTCCTGGCCCCGCCTCTTCGCTGCCCGCTACTGGGTCTCTGCTCTCCCTGCTCCATGAGCTTTATCATACCTTGTCTTAAAACTGTGTATGGTTCCTGCCTCCACTATATCTTTCTCTAGACTATTCCACTTCCTGACTACTCTGTAGCTGAAGAAATGCTTCCTAACATCCCTTTGACTTATCTGAGTCTTCAGCTTCCAGTTGTGTCCCCTTGTTTCTGTGTTCCCTCTCTGGAACATCCTGTCACTGTCTACCTTGTCGATTCCCCACAGTATTTTGTATGTCGTTATCATGTCTCCTCTGACCCTTCTTTCCTCCAGTGTTGTTAGTCCTATTTCCCTCAGCCTTTCTTCATAGGACAGACCCCTGAGTTGTGGAACTAACCTTGTCGCAAACCTTTGCACTTTCTCTAGTTTCTTTACGTGCTTGACCAGGTGTGGGTTCCAGACTGGTGCTGCATATTCTAGTATGGGCCTGACGTACACGGTGTACAGTGTCTTGAACGATTCCTTGTTAAGGTAACGGAACGCTAATCTTAGGTTTGCCAGTCGCCCATATGCTGCCGCAGTTATCTGGTTGATGTGTGCCTCCGGAGACGTGCTTGGCGTTATACTCACCCCAAGGTCTTTCTCCTTTGACGAGGTTTGTAGCCTTTGTCCGCCTAGCCTGTACTCTGTCAGCGGTCTTCTTGGCAACAGCGGCGAATGCCGCTCACCCGCTAAACTTTGGTTTACTTCCTTTCGTAGGTTTCTTGTTTTTTTCACTATTTTATTTTTTTACATAACTTATGTGGCCTGTGAGACCAAAGTAAGGTGCAATGTATATATATACACTCGTTGTATGCAACACAATAATCGCACAAACATTAGTATCATTATATTGTTTACAAAACTTGTTTACACCACCCAACAATAAAAAAAATTGTTTATTACTATTGTTCTATAATATATATACACATATATAATGACTAGACACTTTCCATCAACTGCAATTAGCACTTCAAAGCTCCAAGCTATGTGTTTGTGTGTGGGGGGGGGGGACATCTAAATTTGCTGAGTCAGGGTAAGGCAGCTGTCAAAATGACATATTATACCATTACTCACCACCCCACTCTGCCTGTCAACCTGTCAACACAAAAGGGGACCCATGTCTTCTTCTCCACAACCTCCTTCCTTTCCTTCATACCTACCTTCCTAGCTTCCTTTTTTCCTTCATTCCTTCCTTTCTTTCTGCCTTACTTTCTTTCATATTTCCTTCCTCTCATCTCTTCCTTCCTGCCTTCCTTCCGTTCTTCCTTCATTCCTTCCTTTATTTCTTACTTCTTTTGTTCCTTCCTCTCATCTCTTCCTTCCTTCCTTTCTCTCTTTCTTTCTTACTTCCTTCCTTCTTCCTTTCCTCCTTCCTTACTTCTTTCCTTCCTTCCTCTCATCTCTTCTTTCCTTCCTTCCTTCCTCTCATCTCTTCTTTCCTTCATTCCTTCCTCACATCTCTTCCTTCCTTCCTTACTTTCTTTCTTTCTTCCTTCCTTCCTTCTGGTATCCTGGGCATTGCTTTCAGTCACAAACTCCTCAAAACCATGAAATTTATCTTCAGAGACACTTCCAGCTGTGTTAGAACTATCATTGAGGAAGAGAAATGTCCTAGATGCGCCAAGGAGTCAAATAATTCTTACCGCTAGGCATGCTGAACAAGGACTACTGAAATGGTGTTCCCACAATGCACCAGTGGCTGCCCAATTTTTTTTATACTGCGCACACTGACCACACAGACCCATTCGCTCACATGTGGGCCTACCAGCTTTCTCCTGCTTGATTTGAGGCCGCTAGAATTTAGGCATATAAATACGTCCGAAACATTGGCTCGTAAGACGTATATATACGTCCAAAACAGTCAAAGGGTTAAGGAAATCTTAAGATAATTTTACAAATAATATTCACCTCATGGGAGGTGCCTCGATGCCTAACTCGAGAAGATAGACCTATTCTCCCCTTCCATGTTTCAACTTCTCCCTGGTGCGGTATGACTTATTAATTTAGAATGTCTTCCTGGCACTATATGACCCTTAAGAATTTAGAACTTCCCCTGATTATAATACAGTAATAATAATAATAACAATAATAATAAAGATATTACTATGAATATTTTGTTAGGTAAATGGAGACAGATACAACTAATGTGACATTTTATTATGGCAACGTTTCACTCTCCTGGACCTTGTCAAGCTGTTACAGCTTGACAAAGCTCCTGGAGAGCGAACAGTTGCTACAGTAAAGTGCCATATTTGTTGTATGTGTCCATTTACCTAACATTTTGTTGATAATTCTAACATTACTACTATGAATATCTAATTATTTACATATTCATGGCCCTTCAATGGAATTAGAGTTGATAAGTAAGACACATGTGCAGCAGTTAGGTATCTATTCTGAATCTTTTTGCCTACACAGTAGGCTTCTTCAATTGAAAACAAAGGAAGGAAACAGTAGAGATGTAGAGACAATGTAATCAGTCCATCACACTCGAAGACATAGTTTTGAGGTGGTCAGTCCCTCAGCCTGGAGAATAGTTATGCTTCATAATCTAGAACAATGTGAAGCTGAAGCAATAAAATGGAGACATATACAGTCATCCCTTGGTTTTCGCTTGTCCCAGTTTTCGCCGATTTTGGTTTTCGCCGACTTTTTTCAGGGAAAATTTGTCTTAGTTTTCGCCGATTGTTTTAGTTTTCGCCGACCGTATGGGACCTGTCCACTAGTGCCGCGCACATACAAAGGCCATAGGCCCGCCACCCACGCACCTCCCACGCACATTGTCACGCAGTCTAGCATTGTTTATGCTTGAGTGAACATCACCCCAGGAGTTTATACAAAACATTTATTAACAATTCATTGTTTTTGGCCCTTGATTATTGTGTGTGACTACTAAATAAGCTACCATGGGCCCAAAGAAAGCTCCTAGTGCCAGTTCTTTGGTAAAGAAAGTGAGGAACACTGTAGAAATGAAGAAAGAAATAATAGAAAAATATGATAGTGGTGTACGTATTGCCGAGCTCGCCAGGATATACAAGAAAAACCCATCAACCATCAGTTCCATTGTGGCAAAGAGAAAGGAAATCACGGAAGCTAATGTTGCGAAAGGGTGAATACGATAACGAAACAGAGATCACAAACAATGGAAAATATGGAGAAATTGTTATTGGTGTGGATAAACCAAAAACTGCTAGCGGGTGATAGTGTTGTGCAATCCATCATATGTGAAAAAGCAAGGCTGTTGCATGCCGATCTTGTAAAGAAAATGCCTGGAACCAGTGTTGAGGTTTATGAATTTAAGGCCAGCAAAGGCTGGTTCGAAAACTTCAAGAAGCGAACTGGCATACACAGTGTTGTAAGGCATGGTGAGGGTGCCAGTTCAGATAAAGATGGGGCTGAAAAATTTGTGCGTGAGTTTAAAGAATATGTAGAGGCAGAAGAATTTAAACCCCAACAAGTGTTTAATTGTGACGAAACAGGCCTCTTTTGGAAGAAAATGCCAAGGAGGACCTACATCACGCAGGAGGAAAAGGCAATGTCAGGACACAAGCCTATGAAAGACAGGCTAACTCTTATGTTATGTGGGAACGCTAGTGGGGATTTAAAAGTGAAGCCTTTACTCATGTATCACTCTGAAAATCCCAGAGTGTTCAACAAATACAGTGTTGACAAAGGTAAATTGTGTGTGTTTTGGAAGTCTAATGCTAAGGCATGGGTCACTAGGGAAATTTTCCTGGAATGGTTTAATCAAGTGTTTGGCCCCAGTGTGAAGAAATATCTATTGGAGAATAAATTGCCACTTAAGTGCCTCCTGGTAATGGACAATGCTCCTGGTCATCCTCAAGACTTGGAAGACCAAATGCCTAAGGAATTCAGATTTGTAAAAGTGAAGTTCTTGCCTCCTAACACCACTCCTCTCCTCCAGCCCATGGACCAGCAGGTCATTGCAAACTTTAAAAAACTGTACACCAAAGCAATGTTTCAAAGGTATTTTGATGTAACCTCAGACACTAGATTGACCCTAAAAGAGTTCTGGAAGGCTCACTTCGATATCTTCCATTGCATAGGCCTTATAGATAAAGCTTGGCAGGGAGTGACCTCCAGGACGATGAACTCTGCTTGGAGAAAGTTGTGGCCAGATTGTGTCCCAGAGAGGGATTTTGAAGGGTTTGAAGCTAACCCTGAGGAGCCTATGGAAGTTGTGGAAAGTATTGTGGAATTGGGGACTTCTATGGGGTTGGATGTGAATGGAGAGGATGTGGAAGAGTTGGTGGAGGACCACAATGAAGATCTAACCACTGAAGAGCTGCAAGAGCTTGAGCTGCAACAACAACAAAACAGATCTGAGGAAATTGCTTCAGTGGAGGAAGAAAGATGTAAGGTGCCTTCTTCAGAGATTAAGGAGATTTGTGCAATGTGGAGTAGGGTGCAATCATTTGTGGAGGAACATCACCCTGACAAAGATGTTGCAATCCGTGCTGGCTACTTTTACAATGACAATTCCATGTCCCATTTTAGGGACATTTTAAAGAGCCGCCAGATACAGAGCTCTCTGGAGAGATATTTAGTGTCACAGGTGTGCAGTGAATCACAAGCTGGTCCTAGTGGGATTAAAAGACAAAGAAGGGAAGTGACCCCAGATGAGGACTTGGTACCTAGAGTCCTTATGGAGGGGGATTCCCCTTCCAAAAATTAGGGTTTCTACCCTCTCCCCTCCTATCTCTCTTCCATCCAACAACATCAGTCTTCAGTAAGGGTAAGTGCCACATTCATTTCATTCATTTGTGCATGTAAATCTATCTTTAAGGCCCCCCAAATTTTTTTTTTTCCAAACTTCTGGGTTTCTGGAACGGATTAATTGAATTTCCATTATTTCTTATGGGGAAAATAGTTTTGTTTTTCGCCGATTTTGGTTTTAGCCGATCCATCTGGAACGGATTAAAATCGAAAACCGAGGGATGACTGTACTGTTAAGGTGAGGCGCAGAAAATCTTGATGACAGAAGAGGCGGAACCCACTAGTAGAAGCAAGAATGTACTCATTGAGAGGCAGTGTAGCAAGCCTACTGGGTAGGTCTCTCTCAAATCCAACCTTTCTCACTCATAACTAGTGGACAGGCAATAAAGTTGTAGATGTCCTCTGTACCAAGATACCATTGTGTTATAGTGAATCAACTCTGATTGCTTCCTTTTCCCGGGCTCTCTATGGATTTAATTAACAATTCTGATTAATAATAATAATAATAACATTTATGAAGGGATTCAGGGAAACTGGCAGGCCGGACTTGAGTCCGGGAGATGGGAAGTATAGTGTCTGCACTCTGAAGGAGGGGTGTTAATGTTGCAGTTTAATCACTGTAGTGTAAGCGCACCTCTGGCAAGACAATAATGGAGTCTACCTGGAGTCTACCTGGAGAGAATTCCAGGGGTCAACGCCCCCGCGGCCCGGTCTGTGACCAGGCCAGGAGTGAATGATGATGAATTTTTTTTTTTCGGGCCACCCTACCTTGGTGGTAAAAGGCCGATGTGTTAACAAAAAAAAAAAAATAATGATTGTAATTTCCATGGGAAAATGGAGAAGAATCCTTCCTGTGTAAGCCATGTGTATCATAAGAGGTGACTAAAATGCTGGGAGCAAAGGGCTAGTAACCCCTTCTGTATAAATTACTAAATGTAAAGAAAAGAAAAGCTTTTGTTTCTTCCTTTTCAGGTCATCCTGCCTTAGTGGGAGACTGCTGGTGTGTTAAAAAAAATAAAAACTAATAGTAAGAATAATAATATTCACAGGGAAGTGCTAAACTCATAGGGCAGTACAGCACCTAGTATAAATATAGTAGCGTAAGTTTGGCAGTGTGCATTAATCAATGTGTTGTAGGGTTGTAATGAGAATTAATATTATTATTATATTCATTTGGAAACATTAAATCCCTAGTAATCACACAGTGCCTGGGAAAAGGCAGTCAGCTTTGATCCAGTTCCAATTCCTTGAACCAAGAGCCCTTAACCAGCATCAAGGTACCTCACTGCCACCCAGGAAGGGGGAAAGTGCCTGTAAATATACATTAGAAGCTTTGATTACAGTTTTAATACAATACAGCTTAAGCTTGCCTGGAATTCACTGCATAACCATGGGCTTTGTGCATGCACTCAGGTGGCACCCATTCATGTATAAACAATGTATCATTTGGAAATATACTTTAAATTTGAACTATGGTACCATTGCATGTTCAAAAGAAAGCCACTTATTATTGTATGTATAGCATTTTGGGAAAACTATTTCTAAACTTACATTACTACTTAATTCTAGTCTTCTCTAATTTTTAAATGTGTTGTATTTATTTTAGGTTGATACCACATGTCTACACACACACACTTAATTATGCATACAGTAACCTAAACTTGCTAGGTTCTGTGGATATTGGAAATTGAAACACCACTCCAGAAATTATTTTCCCACTTTTGGTTCGCCGTAATGTGTATGTTATATATTTAAAATTTTTAACCTGCTTTAACCTTCCCCCTTCCTTCTCTCCTTTATCTCTCTCTCTATCACACACACACACACAGTCTCTCTGTCTCCTTTCTTCCTTCCCTTCCTCCCTCCCTCCTATCTCTCCTGTTGCTCCACTCTCCTTCCTTTCCCCTTACTTATATTGGAATGCACATGCACACGCACAAACACATATGATAAAGGTATGATAAAGCTAAGAAGAGGTATGATAAAACTCATGGAGCAGGAAGAGTGACCTAGTAGTGACCAGTGAAGAGGCAGGGCCAGGAGCTGTGACTCGACCCCTGCAACCACAACTAGGTGAGTACACACACACTTTTTTTTTGTGAGCATGAGTTCTCACCATCATTGAGATACATAATATTATTCTCCCATCTTTCATCTCCAGGACCCTCAGGGTAATGTTGTCAAGCGCTGGGTCTCGCGAGCACCACACGCAGGTGAGTTCTACCTCAATTTAGCTATCACTTTGAGGGGAGTGCTTGCACGCTGGTGAAGGGCTCTTGATCTGAGAAATGAGAGCTACCTCCACTTCCTCATATCAAATCCAAATACTTCATGGTTATCAGACTTGGGGATCAAGCCTCTACCTCTAATTGGTTAACACAAGTACTTCACAAAAGTGAGTTTATTTAGGTACAAGTACACCTAAGTACAATGGTTCAACTTTCGATGGTTCGACTTAGTGGGTGTGCTGGGTTTTTGTCTTGTATAGAGCTGTAGTTTAGATTTTTTATTGCATGCAAATATTCAATTTGTGTTTGTGTTTATAAGGTTCATTATATGATGTCTTTTGTGACCTCAGGTGTGGTGACTGTAGCTTACCAGACCCCAGAGTTGCCTGAGGCTGGGTGGTGGTGGGTGAAGGTGAGCGCTGAAGGACAGGTCGAGACAAAGAGGTTCATGGTTCACAAGATTTATGAGCCACTCTTCGAGGTAACTATGAGTGGTAGCGTATTATTGTTGTACCAATTGTGAGTTAATGCTGTTTAATGACTTGATGTCAGTTAAGCACTCTTGTCCAGGAATTGGAGCTATCCTACCCTTCCTAGGATCATACCTGATTTTTTCCATTTCTGTGATGCTTTATAACCCCTATGAAAATAATATTAATAATCTCCATGGGGAAGTAGAGAAGAATTCTTCCTCCGTAAGCCATGTGTGTTTTAAAAGGTGGGTGAAATGCTGGGAGCAAGGAGCTAGTAACCCCTTCTGTATAAGTTGCTAAATTAAAAAAAAAAAAACTGGTTTTTCTTTTTCAGGTCACCCTGCCTCAGTGGGAGACGGCCGATGTGTTAAAACAAAAAATAATAATAATGCATATTCCTTGAAACAGATTATGAGGGGTCCTTATACTTAGATATTAAGCTGTTATCTTGCTCCTCCAGGTGCAAGTCGAGATGCCATACTACGCAATGGATGACGAGGAGGAAATCACAGGCTTAGTGACAGGGAGCTACTCGACAGACAAGCCTATATATGGCAATGCCACCCTAACATTATACGTCAAGCGCCCGTGGACACTGCCGGACTCGGAGTTCAAGGAAGTCTCCGACTTATACATCGACTATGTGAGCTGATGTTGTGTCCTGAGACCTGCTCTCTGCTGCCAGTTTAGGGGTAGATGTTAATGAAAAAAGATACATGTACAACACTTGGGTATCTTTATTGCTGAAATGTTTCACCCACAAACAGCATTCTTCAGTTGAATACAGACAAATATAACACTAAAGACAGTAGAATTAGTATTGAGGCAATCAGTCTGAAATGCACCTCTAGCATGGGGTGCATTTCAGGCAGATTAATGCCTGTAGGCTATCAATATTATAATACAGGAGGCTCTCCACATTCGCGAGGGTTAGGGGATCAAGAACCTCACGAATGTTGAAAATTCGCGAATGTTTGGTGCACAAATATATTGTAGGGAAATATAATAATAGCATTTACTTAGCCTAACAATACTGCTTCCTTAAATAACAAAAAAAAGGCACAATACCGTGACTGGAACAATACACACACAACCCGCACATATAAGGAGAGATTTGACATGCTGTCCGACTTGGACATTTACAAAGTCACACTAACTGTTAGTGTGACTTTGTAAATGGTCCAAGTCGGACCGAAACGTCGTCGTAAGCTCCTCTCCTTTTATATGTGCGGGTTGTGTGTGTACTGCTTCCTTAACTTACTGAACCATGAACAATCATAAAACACGTGAAAACATCGCAAAATATTGTACAGTGGACCTCCGGCTAACGAAAAAACTTCATCCCAGAATCCTGCTCAAGTGCCATTACCGAACGAATTTACTTCCTTAAGAAATAATGTCACGTAGGTTAGTCTATTTCAGACCCCCAAAAATACACTTCCACAAGCACTTACAATATTATACTTACATAATTGTATGATTTCCGGGGTGTTCGTTAACTGGGGGCCCACTGTACAGTGGTACCTCGGTTAACGATATTTTTTTGTTCCAGAATGCTGTTCAAGTGCCATTACCAAACGAATTTATCCCCATAAGGAATAATGTAAAATAGACTAGTCCTTTTAGACCCCCAAAAATACACTTACAAAAGCATTTAAAAAAATAAACTTACATAAAAGGGCGAGTTTAGGGACCATCGTTAACCGAGGTACCACTGTATATACATTTTTTTTTTTCAACAAGTCGGCCGTCTCCCACCAAGGCAGGGTGACCCAATAAGAATAAGTCTCTCCCAACTGTCACTATCCTAGACCCCTCCTTTAAAGTGCAGGCATTGTACTTCCCATTTCCAGGACTCGAGTCCAACTAAATCAATTAACTGGTTTCCCTGAATCCCTTCACAAAATATTACCCTGCTCACACTCCAATAGCTCGTCAGGTCCCAAAAACCATTCGTCTCCATTCACTCCTATCTAACATGCTCACACATGCTTGCTGGAAGTCCAAGCCCCTCACCCACAAAACCTCCTTTACCCCCTCCCTCCAACCTTTTCGAGGACGACCCCTACCCCGCCTTCCTTCCCCTACAGATTCATGCACTCTCCAAGTCATTCTACTTTGATCTATTCTCTCTAAATGATTAAACCACCTCAAATAATAACAATCAAAACACTCGCCACTCATAAGGTTAAGCAGACGAACTCTGATGACTTGTGATGATGATGACAATGACGTTGATGATGGTGATGATAGTTAGCCATGCAGTTACTGATGACAGTTGAATGGAGGTTGTTATATGGAGTGTAACTGCATGGCCCGATGAGTCTAGTGTGTGGATTCTAACTCTTTACTGCCAGCGTCACTGCTGACAATAGGTGGCTGGGCATTCGCGAATGTTCGAAGCTCGCGAAAGTGGAACTCGCAAATGTGGAGGGCCTCCTGTATACATAAATAACCCGGACATAGGAGAGAAAAGTTTATGGCAACGTTTCAGTCTGACTTGGACCATTTACAAAGTCACACTGTAACTTGTAGATAGTCCAAGTTGGACTGAAACATAGTCATAAGCTTCTCTCTCCTATGTCCGGGTTATTTGTGTATTGTTCAGTCACGGTATTGAGCCGTTTTGTTATTTGATATTATAACATATTTAGTTACCCAGTAGTTACTGTGCTGCATTTAGACCCTAATATGCTAATAATAATAATAATAATAATAATAGAGTAGACCCTCATTTAGCACGGTAGTTACGTTCCTGAAAACGTCGTGTTAGCTAAAATCGTGTCAGATAATTAAAAGAACTAACGGGAAAAATAGGGTTACGTTACTGGGAGTCCCCAAAAAGCCAAACAAGTTTTTTTTAGACTAACAGATCTTACAAAAATAAAAGAGAATATGTAATTGTAGTTCATTATCGTGATGTATTATGTTGTTTTTACTGCTTAAGACTACAAATGTAACATAAATAATAGTATTTACCTTAAATTGTGGGTGCTGGTGTTTGTGGATGATTGTGAAGAGAGTGGAGAGTTACGCTGTGGCCCTACTGGGTTGAGGTGGATAGTAGAGGTTCTGGAACTGAAGTCGATGGTTGTACTGAGTGTCTCTAACTTTAATAAAGTCATTCAGTAAGTCAATCAAGTCATTCAGTAAGTCAGTCAGTCAAGTCATTCAGTAAGTCATTCAGTAAGTCAGTCAGTCAAGTCATTCAGTAAGTCAGTCAGTCAAGTCATTCAGTAAGTCAGTCAGTCAAGTCATTCAGTAAGTCAGTCCAGTAAGTCAGTCACACAAACTTATGTTTACATCTTTTTATGTGTACAAAGTAACACCGCTTGAGGGAATGGTTATTTTTTTTTCCTGCAAACTGTAAGTTTATTCAGGTATACACAGATACAGTTGCAAAGATTATCATACATAGCAGCATATGTGTAGAGAACCTAAGATAACCCAAAAAAGTCAGAGTGACTTATTTCCATTCTGTCTTACTTTTTTTGGGTTATCCTAGGTTCTCTACACACATGCTGCTATGTATGATAATCGATGTAACTGTATCTCTGTACAGTGGACCCTCGGTTAACGAAAGGTCCCGTTAACGAAAGTTTCGGAAAACGTAAGCTTTTTTCGGAATCGGTTAGCGAAAAATTCCTCGGTTACCGAAAGGTATTAGACGTGTCCGCCTGCTCCGCGCAAGCGCAGGACACCGGTGAAGCATTGTTTACCATTGAGAGAACATTACCCAGTGCGCTCTTTCAAAGATTCACAATATATTTGGTGTATTTTTTGGTGGTTTAGTGATTGTCACTGTGAAATAAGTCACCATGGGTCCAAAGAAGCTTCCTAGTGGCACCCCAGTGGTAGCAGGCATGCAGGGAGTGTAGCATTCATGCAGAGAGTGTAGCATTCATGGAGGGAGTGTAGCATTCATGCAGGGAGTGTAGCATTCATGCAGGGAGTGTAGCATTCATGCAGAGAGTGTAGCATTCATGCAGGGAGTGTAGCATTCATGCAGGGAGTGTAGCATTCATGCAGAGAGTGTAGCATTCATGCAGAGAGTGTAGCATTCATGCAGGGAGTGTAGCATTCATGCAGAGAGTGTAGCATTCATGCAGGGAGTGTAGCATTCATGCAGAGAGTGTAGCATTCATGCAGGGAGTGTAGCATTCATGCAGAGAGTGTAGCATTCATGCAGAGAGTGTAGCATTTATGCAGGGAGTGTAGCATTCATGCAGGGAGTGTAGCATTCATGCAGGGAGTGTAGCATTCATGCAGGGAGTGTAGCAGGCATGCAGGGAGTGTAGCAGGCATGCAGGGAGTGTAGCATTCATGCATTAAAAGAAAAAGAAGGGAAGTAACCCCAGAGAGGGACTTGTTACCTGAAGTCTTTTTGGAGGGGGATTTCCCTTCCAACCATTAACACCCTGCCCCTGTCAGCAACTCTAGCTTCCAGATGCTTGCAACTCTTTAATAAAGGTAAGTAAATGTTATTGTTTTTTTTTTTTGACTGATTATTTTTTTGTGGAACGAATTAATTGTATTTACATTATTTCTTATGGGAAATAAGGTTTCAGATAACGAAAGATTCAGATTAAGTAATAGCTCCTGGAACGGATTAATTTCGTTAACCGAGGGTCCACTGAATACCTGAATAAACTTACTTACAGTTTGTGGGAAGGAAAAACAAATTCCCTTTTCCTCAAAGCATGAAGATTCTTAGAGCGGTAAATAACCATGGGCTTACACTTGAAATCACCTGATGCATTACAGCAAAGGAACAAGGTGAAGCGATCCTTTGCTGTCTTGAAGCCTGGTGCACTTTTCTCTTGCTGACTGATATAAGTTCATGTTGGCATTTTCTTCCAGAAAACACTTGTCTCGTCAGCATTAAACACTTGATGTGGCTCATAGCCACCTTCAGTAGGACCCCCACTGACTCAATGGTTTAACCCACTGCAGACGACCGCGCGCTCAAAAATTTTTCCCCTCCAGCGAATCGCGTAATATAAGGTTTACGTCGTGTTAGATAAAAATGTGCCACAATTCTTCAATCGCGTAATACCCAAAACGCGCAACATAAAGTCGTGCTAAATGAGGGTCTACTGTAATACAGTGGACCCTCGGTTTTCGGTGAAAATTCGTTCCAGAATGCTGTTTGAGTGCCGTTACCGAACGAATTTGTTCCCATAAGGACAAATGTAAATTAGATTAGTCATTTGAGACCCCCAAAAATACACTTACAAAAGCACTTACGAAAATACACTTACATAATTGTTCGAGTTTGGAGGTGAACGAAAACCGAGGGTCCACTGTAATAACAAACAAACAAACAAACAAATTTTATTTCATTGCAGATTACATGGGTATCGGTAGTTACAATGTAAATTGAGTGCAAGGAGAGCCACTGACATGCCATGGCATTAGGGGCAGCTTATTCTAGTACTTAAAAACTATGTACTTAATATTAGATAAATTTATTGAGTTTATTCTAGTTAAAAATTATTTTCAAAATTACAATATGATGAAATTTTACTGTTTAAATTATTATATAATGATATTAGATATTAGATTGTTACAGGTGTTAAGATTCTTGAATGATAATATGGAATTGAGATTATCTTAAGGAAAATAACATTGAGCATTTTTGACATTAACTTATAATATGAGTAGGGGGTAACATAATAGTAACATATTATTAAAAATTGAGATTATCATATAGGAAGGTAACAATGAGCATTTTTCAAAGTAGTTTATAGTATGATCATTTAGTTTTGGGTGAGTAAGTGGTTTTTGAGTTGAGTCTTAAATTGATTTTCAGACAAGATTATCTTAATATTTACTGGTAATGAATTCCAGATTCTGGGGTCCTTTATGTGCATAGAATTTTTACATAGGTTGATATGAACACGGGGTATATCAAAAAGTGATCTGTGTCTTGTGTTGTGGTCATGGGTCCTATTAAAGTTGGTGAGGAGAGTTTTGAGCAGAGGGTTTATATTAGAGTGTAAAGTTTTATATATGTAGTAGGCACAAGAGTAAGTATGAATGTTCTTTACGGTGAGTAGTTT
Organism: Cherax destructor; assembly: GCA_009830355.1. Lineage (NCBI taxonomy): Eukaryota > Metazoa > Arthropoda > Malacostraca > Decapoda > Parastacidae > Cherax > Cherax destructor. The sequence goes on from WNWK01015155.1 coordinate 29,002, forward strand.
GAGACTTTTGAATATTGGTGGAGTATGCTGTCTAGAGTGGGAATTTATTATCATTCTGACTGCGGCCTTTTGTTGTGTTATGAGTGGTCTAAGGTGATTTAACGTTGTTGATCCCCATGCACAGATTCCATAGGTGAGATACGGGTAGATAAGTGAATGATATAGTGCAAGGAGAGCTGATTGAGGTACATAATAGCGTATCTTTGATAATATGCCTACTGTCTTCGAGATTTTCTTGGAAATTTGTTGTATATGTGTTTGGAATTTAAGGCTACTGTCAAGGCCACACCACCCCAGCATGATACAATGTTTGTACAAAGGTGAATGGCATACAAGGGTCATAACTTTCCATGATAGAACCATCACTTTTCTTATAAGGGCCATAACTTTCCATGATAGAACCATCACTTTTTTTATAAGGGCCATAACTTTCCATGATAGAGCCAGCCTGACAGAGCATGATAAAGTTTGTCACCTTCCATACAGTTGCAGTCAGTTTCAATGTGAGAGTCACCACTTGCTTCACTTTCCCAGGTGGATGGTGAAGCAGATTTTGCCTTCCCGATGGAGTCACTGCTGGAACACGTGGAAGAGCTGGATGGTGCTGAAGTCATGGTGGATGTTGAATTCTATGATGTCTTCACCTGGATCAGGGGGACAGGACACTCTAGGTTGGTATTGAAATTTTGCGACACTTCCAGAAAAGCTTGGGAATATATTGGTCTTTTACAGAACCTCTGGATTCTCTTGATTTCAAGGGAGATATTTTAACTTTTTTAGTTAACATTTGTGGTCCTGGAACCTTGTGGTCATCCTGAGATCAGAACAAACTCTTTTGTCTTCCAGAAAAACACAGGAAACTCTTGGTCTTCCAGAGGGAGCGACACTCTTTGTATTTTGTTATGTTCCAGAGAGATCCAGTAAACTCATGATCATCCTGGGGAAGGGTCCAGGAACTGTGGGATGGTTCAGAGAGATTCAGGAACTGTGGAATGCTTCAGAGAAATCCAGGAACTGTGGAATGCTTCAGAGAGATCCAGGAACTGTGGAATGCTTCAGAGAGATCTAGGAACTGTGGAATGCTTCAGAGAGATCCAGGAACTGTGGAATGCTTCAGAGAGATCCAGGAACTGTGGAATACTTCAGAGAGATCCTGGAACTGTGGGATGCTTCAGAGAAATCCAGGAACTGTGGGATGCTTCAGAGAGATCCAGGAACTGTGGGATGCTTCAGAGAGATCCAGGAACTGTGGGATGCTTCAGAGAGATCCAGGAACTGTGGGATGCTTCAAAAAGATCCAGGAACTGTGAGATGCTTCAGGGATATCCAGGAACTGTGGAATGCTTCAGGGATATCCAGGAACTGTGGAATGCTTCAGAGAGATCCAGGAACTGTGGGATGCTTCAGAAAGATCCAGGAACTGTGAGATGCTTTAGGGATATCCAGGAATTGTGGAATGCTTCAGAGAGATCCAGGAACTGTGGAATACTTCAGAGAGATTCTGGAACTGTGGAATACTTCAGAGATATCCTGGAACTGTGGAATGCTTCAGAGAGATCCAGGAACTGTGGAATACTTCAGAGAGATCCTGGAACTGTGGAATGCTTCAGAGAGATCCAGGAGCTGTGGAATGCTTCAGAGAGATCCAGGAACTGTGGAATGCTTCAGAGAGATCCAGGAACTGTGAAATTCTTCAGAGAGATCCATGTATTTTCAAGAGCCCCATGATCAAAAGGAGCCATTTAACCATGTAATTTTCAAGACCCCCATAATCCTTGTGGTTTTTCAGAGAGCCTTACGAAATTTGTGACTATTTACTGTCCTATTCTCTGTCAGTATACAGCAAAACCCACGCATCCATGGATTATCTTTCTGCAGTTTCAGTTATCTGCGGTTTACCATGGCCCAAAAATAACCCTTAATTTTCCTTAATAATGGCCCCATATCACAAAAGTAGTGATGCTGGTAGTTCTTCAGAGCATAACAGAAGCCGTGAAGTGCTTCCCATCAGTGAAAAAATGCTAATTCTCGACTTACTGTGCTTAATTTATCAATTAAAGTTTGTTATAGGTACAGTATGTATGTTAATGAAAAACGACATATGTATAGGGTTTGCTACTGTCCACAGTTTCAAGCATCCACAGTAAGTCTTGGAATGTATTCCCTGCAGATACAGGGGTGACTACTGTATTAATATTTATGGATTTAGATTTTGACTCCACTGTTTTTTCTCTGGTCTACAGGACAAGGATCATCAGCAACCACATTGAGGTGGCAGTGGTGGGCACCTCCCCCTTCATCTTTCGTCCGGGCATGCCCTTCAGTGCTGCGGTAAGTGATGCCTCACGTGCCCATGTTGGCTCATTGACGAATTTGAGTTCAGTGGAGTGCATCAGTGCAGTACATATTCAGCAGTGATGGAAATTATTTACAGGTGTGAAGGATTCATAGGTGTAAATGATTTGCAGGTGTAAATGATTCACAAGTTTAAATGATTCACATGTGTAAAGAATTAACAAGTTTATATGATCCACAAGTTTAAATGATTCACTAGTTTAAATGATTCACAAGTTTAAATGATTCACAAGTGTAAATGATTCACAAGTGTAAATGATTCACAAGTTTAAATGATTCACAAGTTTATATGATTCACAAGTTTAAATGATTCACAAATGTAAATGATTCACAAGTGTAAATGATTCACAAGTTTAAATAATTCACAAGTTTAAGTGATTCACAAGTGTAAGTGGTGGACAAATGTAAATTATTGAAAACTGAAATGATTCACAAAGTTACTGTAAATTACAGGGTCAAAGATGCTATTTTTTTTTTTCCCCAAAATAATTCTTGAAAATTTACCCAGCATCTTGAAGGCTGAAGTAATGTGTATCTTTTTTTTTTTCCAAAAATTTGGCCAGTCAGAATTGGTGGGGAAGCATCCTTGATACTGAAGTGTCTTAGCTCCTGATCCAATGAACTGGAGCTAGTTTCCTCTCAGATCAGATCTGATTACCTCCTATGACCCCTACAGGTTTATTGATCAGTCACCCTTCAAAACATGGGTTTAGCACTTCCCAAGAATACAGTATATTATTGTTATTATTATTGTTATTTTTATTATTTTTAATAATTATTATTATTTTTAATTATTATTATTACAGTAGGGCCCCGCTTTTCGGCGTTTCGTCTTTCAGCGTTCCGTTCATATGGCGAGATCAAATTATGACCAAAACTTTTGTATACGGCGAGCGTCTTTCAGATACGGCGCCCGCCACCCAGTTTGTTTACATTTTCCATGAGCACATATCTCTATTATGTAATCATCACTCTTGGGCACATTAAATGTCCAATTTTACGTCAATATAGACATTTTCATTAATCCATCTATGATATATTCTTCAAAATTATATGAGAAACACATTACATAGCATATAAACATGCTGTTTATATGCTATGTTTATATGCTATATAGGTGTGGTTGCCGGGCGGAGGGAAAACATTACGTAATACTAATAATAATCACTCTTGCACACATTAAATGTCTTATTTTACGTTAATATAGACATTTTCATTAATCCATCTATGATATATTCTTCAAAATTATATGAGAAACACGTTACATAGCATATAAACATGCTGTTTATATGCTATGTAGGTGTGGTTGCCGGTCGGAGGGAAAACATTACGTAATACTAATAATAATCACTCTTGCGCACATTAAATGTCTTATTTTACGTTAATATAGACATTTTCATTAATCCATCTGATTTTTTCTTCAAAATTATATAAGAAACATGTTACATAGCATATAAACATGCTGTTTATATGCTATGGTGTTGCCGGGCGGAGGGAAAACATTACGTAATATTAATAATAATCACTCTTGGGCACATTAAATGTCTTATTTTACGTTAATATAGATATTTTCATTAATTCATCTATGATATTTTCTTCAAAATAATTTAAAAAACGCGTTACATAGCATATAAACATGATACATACACCCACAGAATAAAAATTGACAAATATGATATTTGTTTACCAAGCGACTTTGTAGAAGTCGGAAGAATTACGTTTTCTCTAGTCAAACATTGAGGGATAACTGTAGAAAAATATTCCTTTCATATGCCTTCACTCTATATACAGTGGACCCCCGAGTTTCGTAAACCCCGGAAATCGTACATTTATGTAAGTATAATATTGTAAGTGCTTGTGGAAAAGTATTTTTGGGGGTCTGAAATAGACTAACCTACGTGACATTTTTCCTTAAGGGGGTAAATTCGTTCGGTAATGGCACTTGAGCAGACTTCAGGAGTGAAGTTTTTACGAAACTCGGGGGTCCACTGTATAGTTATTCACGACCCTTGTGGGTTTAGCACTTCTTTTTTATTATGATAATAATAATGGTAATACAGTGGTACCTCGAGTTACGATATTTTTTCGTTCGAGAATGCTGTTCAAGTGCCATTACCAAACGAATTTATCCCCATAAGGAATAATGTAAAATAGACTAGTCCTTTTACACCCCCAAAAATATACTTACAAAAGCATTTAAAAAAATATACTTACATAAAAGGGCGATTTTGGGGACCATCGTAACTCGAGGTACCACTGTACTATCATTAACTCTAAAAATAGTGTGTTGCATGAGAATGGGAGTGTTGCTGTTTGTTTATTTTGTACTAACTTGTACACAATGTAAGAGTATTTGTATTGTGAGGTAATTATTATTATAATAAAAAAAATTATTTTGAGGTAAAAGTCTCACAAACTCTTACAAACGTATGTGAATGAACTAAAAGTGGACACGTATTAATCGCATTCATTTCGCCTGACCGAGTGATCGCCCACTACCTGTTCAGTTTTTTTTTTTTACCTTGTCTGAACTCTGTATCTCGTTCTCTCTCTCGTTTACTCTTTCGTTTACTAGTTGGCTCTCATTGACTATGGCGTCTAAGCTTAGTTGTGATAAAAAGAGGAGTCGTAAGCCTCTTACTTTAAGTGCCAAGTTAGAAATGATTAAACTCAGTGAACTGACTTTTTTGGGTTATCCTGGGTTGTCTACGCATATTTGCTATGTATGATAATTTATGTAACTGTATTTGTGTATACCTGAATGAACTTACTAACAAGGTATATGTTGATCACTGAGATAGCCATCAAATACAGTTACATATAGCAGCATATGTGTAGAGAAACCCAGGATAACCAAAGAGTGTACTCACCTAATTGTGGTTGCAGGGGTCGAGACTTAGCTCCTGGCCCCGCCTCTTCACTGACCGCTACTAGGTCCTCTCTCTCCCTGCTCCATGATCTTTATCATACCTCGTCTTAAAGCTATGTATGGTTCCTGCCTCCACTACATCACTTGCCAGACTATTACACTTCCTGACTACTCTATGGCTGAAGAAATGCTTCCTAACATCCCTTTGACTCATCTGAGTCTTCAACTAACACTCTTGCTAGGAGCTAATGCTGCTGGGGATTGCAAGTTAAAACCTATGATAATTTATCACTCAGAGAATCCTAGGGCCCTAAAGAACTATGCAAAAGGTAGCCTCCCTGTTTATTATAAATCCAATTCAAAAGCTTGGATGACTACTGATCTTTTCATAAATTGGTTCACAGACTATTTTAAGTAAGTAATAAGTGTACTCTGTGTGTATCTTACTTTTTATTGTGTTTTTTAATGCCTAGTGCTATTGCTAACTTAATATAAGTTAATGTAAGCTTGTTGTCTGGCATTTATATGCATTTAGAAGTGGAAAAAAATGGCGTTCTGCTTTTCGGCGATGTCTGCTTTAAGGCACTAGCCTGGAACCTAACCTGCCGTATAAGTGGGGCCCTACTGTATTCATTTAATAATAATAAATGGGTGTGGCTTGGCCCTGCCTAGCATGGGTTAGTAGGCCTACTGCAGTGCTCATACTTTCTTATGTTCTGAATAATAATAATAATAATAATAAATATTGTAAGGAAGAAGAAGAATTATTTAGTGTATAACTTGACAGAACCTGAGAACCTAATGAACAGGTTGTCAACCTGACCTTGGAGGCTATAAGGATGGGTGTAGAGTGCAGAATAAATTTATAATATACAGTGGTACCTCTACTTACAAGCAAAATTCGTTCCAGTCGGCTATTCAAGTGCCGATACCGAAGAAATTTTTTCCCATAAGAAATAATGAAAGTTAGGTTAATCCATTTCACACCCCCAAAAATACACTTACAAAAGCACCTACAAAAATACACTTACATAATTGTTCGAGTTGGGAGCTGCTCGTAAGTAGAGGTACCACTGTACTGTACTCCACTATAGAAATAAAGTTTGTATGTGTGGAGAGTACATAAATTGTATAATATACGTACTGTACTCCACTCTATAGAAATAAAGTTTGTATGTGTGTTTGTTTGATCACCATAACCAGCTACCTGTCCTCCGCTGTAATAGGTATCAGTGAGGCACAGCGACAGAGTACCAGTGGAAGCATCACGTCTGGCAGTTTCAACCTTGGTCATCACCTCCACCGTCACCTCCAACACTGGCTCCACCTTCACTCTTCCCCAGGTATTATTTAAAAATTTTTTTTTAACACCAGTCATCTCCCACTGAGGCAGGGTGACCCCCCCCCAAAAAAAGAAACAAAAGCTTGTCTTCATTTTTACATATAGTAATCCAATGTACGTACAGTGGTCCCTCGGTTTTTGCCGAAAATTCGTTCCAGAATGCTGCTAAAGTGCCATTACCGAACGAATTTACTTCCTTAACCCTTTGACTGTTTCGGTCGTATATATACGTCTTATGAGCCACTGTTTCGGACGTATCAATACGCCTAAATTCTAGCGGCTTCAAATCAAACGGGAGAAAGCTGGTAGGCCCACATATGAGAGAATGGGTCTGTGTGGTCAGTGTGCGCAGTATAAAAAAAATCCTGCAGCACGCAGTACATAATGAGAGACAAAAAACTCCGACCATTTTTTTGGATTAAAACGCCGACTTTGAGGTGTATTTTCGTATAGTATTTATGGTTGTATTCTCTTTTTTATGGTCTCATTTGATAGAATGGACAACATACTACAGAAATATAGATGATTGTGATTAGTTTTATGATGAAAACGACCTTGAAATTGAGCTCAAATTAGGAGAAATGTTCGATTTTTGCAAATGTTCAAGAGTAAACAAATCACGCCACGCGTTCAATACACATCAATTGGGGAGTCTAATATTCTTTCACAAGTGCATTGATATTATTTATACCATTTTTACAATAATGCAATAGTCTGCATAACGGTAAATCTTCTATTTTTTATGTGAATAAAAAATCAAAATAGAAAGCAAAAGTAATATAAGAGGGGCCTAAAGACGTGACTAATGAACAGATAACATCTTATTTTAGTGCCAGGAATGTCTGTATTGTTTATTCTGGACCCTATTTTGAAATTGACAACTTTTTTATTTTGCATGAAATTGGCCAAATTGCCAATTTCTGATCACTTTATTGGGTAGTTGAAATCGATAAATTGGTGGTTTCTTGTACTCAATCGATAGAACAAATGGAGTTCTAAAGAAATATCTATGAGTTTGGTCAACTGGAACAATGGAATTTACCGAAAATAGGGCTCAAAGTCGGCGAAATTGCCGATGCGTATATATTGCTGAGATCACTAACTTCGCGAGAGCGTAATTCCATGAGTTTTCAATCAAATTTCAAACTTTTGGTGTCTTTACCATCGGGAAACGATTCTCTATCATTTCATAAGAAAAAATAATTTATTTATTTTTTTTTAAATTTTGCGACAACAGGAGAGCACTCAGGATTGAGGGTTGCGACAGTCAAAGGGTTAAGAAATAATGTCACGTAGGTTAGTCTATTTCAGACCCCCAAAAAGACACTTGCAACAGCACTTACAAAAATACACTTACATAAATGTGCGAGTTTGGAGATGCACGAAAACCGAGGGACCACTGTATTATTATTATACGTATAATAAACTGACCTCATGTTAATAAAGATAAGATAAGATTTCTTCGGATTTTTAACCCCGGAAGGTTAGCCACCCAGGATAACCGAAGAAAGTCAGTGCGTCATCAAGGACTGTCTGTCTTATTTCCATTGGGGTCCTTAATCTTGTCCCCCAGGATGCGACCCACACAAGTCGACTAACAACCCAGGTACCTAGGTGAACATGACAACAGGTGTAAGGAAACACGTCGAAATGTTTCCACCCCCCGGGAATCGAACCCGGGCCCTCCGTGTGTGAAGTGAGAGCTCTAGCCACCAGACCACCGAGCCACCTGTTGCATTGATTAGATAGCCTTATTATGCACCTCATATAATTAAGATTTACCATATTTTTTGGCATATAAGATATATAAAATGTTTCCAAGCAGTTGTAACGTAACGTTAGTAAACAAGACCTAAAGCGTAAACCAAAGCCTATCCTTGACCCTGACCTTGAACATATAAGGTCCAGGGTGATTTTTCAAGAATTTTTGTGGGAAAAAAAAAACATGCCTTATATGCTGGAAAATATGGTAAGTGGCAGTGTAGGTGTAGGCCTAAGGCTCAGTCAGGATAAACACTGTACTGTACCTGCAAATCTGTCCTATATTCCTGCAGTAGCAAGTTCATCTCTTACTTTGGATTATGATTGTAGTTAACTGAATAGGAAATCCTACTCGACGGTCTATGTCTAATTCGTACAGTGGTACCCCGAGTTTTGGCCATAATTCGTTCCAGAAGGCTGTTCGAGTACTGTTACCGAACGAATTTGTTCCCATAAGGAATAATGTAAATTAGATTAGTCCGTTTCAGACCCCTAAAAATACACTTACAAAAGCCCTTACAATAATACACTTACATAATTGTTCGAATTGGGAGCTGTACGAAACTCGGGGTACCACTGTAGTCTTTAAGCATTAGAATTAGTTTGCCCAAAATGCATTGCATACTAGTGACTTTCTTTTGTGCCTAACAATGTTTTATTATATTTTTTTTTTTTTTATTAACACATCGGCCGATTCCCACCAAGGCAGGGTGGCCCGAAAAAGAAAAACTTTCATCATCATTCACTCCATCACTGTCTTGCCAGAAGGGTGCTTTACACTACAGTTATAAAACTGCAACATTAACACCCCTCCTTCAGAGTGCCGGCACTGTACTTCCCATCTCCAGAACTCAAGTCCGGCCTGCCGGTTTCCTGAATCCCTTCATAAATGTTACTTTGCTCACACTCCAACAGCACGTCAAGTATTAAAACCATATGCCTCCATTCACTCCTATCAAATACGCTCACACATGCTTGCTGGAAGTCCAAGCCCCTCACACACAAAACTTCCTTTACCCCTCCCTCCAACCTTTCCTAGGCCGACCCCTACCCCGCCTTCCCTCCACTACAGATTAATACACCCCGAAGTCACTCTGTCTCGTTCCATTCTCTCTACATGTCCAAACCACCTCAACAACCCCTCCTCAGCTCTCTGGACAATCGTTTTGGTAATCCCGCACTCCTCCTAATTTCCAAACTCCGAATTCTCTGCATTATATTCACACCACACATTGACCTCAGACATGACATCTCCACTGCCTCCAGCCTTCTCCTCGTTGCAACATTCATCACCCATGCTTCACACCCATATAAGAGCGTTGGTATAACTATACTCTCATACATTCCCTCTTTACTTCCATGGACAAGGTTCTTTGTCTCCACAGACTCCGAGTGCTCCACTCACCCTTTTCCCCTCATCAATTCTATGATTCACCTCATCCTTCATAGACCCATCCGCCGACATGTCCACTCCCAAATATCTGAATACATTCACCTCCTCCATACTCTCTCCCTCCAATCTGATATCCAATCTTTCGTCACCTATTCTTTTTGTTATCCTCATCACCTTACTCTTTCCTATATTCATTCTTTTTCTTCTTTTACACACCCTACCAAATTCATCCACCAACCTCTGCAGCTTCTCTTCAGAATCTCCCAAAAGCACAGTGTCATCAGAAAAAAGCAACTGTGACAACTCCCACTTTGTATTTGCTTCTTTATCTTTTAGCCCAACACCTCTTGCCAAGACCCTCGCGTTCACTTCTCTTACAACCCCATCTATAAATATATTGAACAACCACGGTGACATCACACATCCTTGTCTAAGGCCCACTTTTACTGGGAAATAGTCCCTTCCCTCCTACACACTCTAACCTGAGCCTCACTATCCTCATAAAAACTCTTCACTGCTTTCAGTAACCTTCCTCCTATTCCATACACCTGCAACATCTGCCACATTGCCCCCTATCTACCCTATCATACGCCTTTTCCAAATCCATAAATGCCACAAAAACATCTTTACCCTTATCCAAATACTGTTCACCTATATGTTTCACTGTAAACACTTGGTCTACACACCCCTACCTTTCCTAAAGCCCCCTTGTTCATCTGCTATCCTGCTTTCTGTTTTACTCTTAATTCTTTCAATAATAACTCTACCATACACTTTACCAGGTACACTCAACAGACTTATTCCCCTATAATTTTTGCACTCTCTTTTGTCCCCTTTGCCTTTATACAAAGGAACAATACACGCTCTCTGCCAATCCCTAGGTACCTTACCCTCTTCCATACATTTATTAAATAATAGCACCAACCACTCCAAAATTATATCCCCACCTGCTTTTAACATTTCTATCTTTATCCCATCAATCCCAGCTGCCTTACCCCTTTCATTCTACCCACTGCCTCACGAACTTCCCTACACCCACAACTGGCTCTTCCACACTCCTACAAGATGTTATTCCTCCTTGCCCTACACACGAAATCACAGCTTCCCTGTCTTCATCAACATTTAACAAATCCTCAAAATATTCTCTCCATCTTCCCGGTACCTCTAACTCTCCATTTAATAACTCTCCTCTCCTATTTTTAACTGTCAAATCCATTTGTTCTCTAGGCTTCCTCAACTTATTAATCTCATTCCAAAACTTTTTCTTATTTTCAACAAAATTTGCTGATAACATCTCACCCACTCTCTCATCTGCTCTCTTTTACATTGCTTCACCACTCTTTTAACCTCTCTTTTTCTCTCCATATACTCTTCCCTCCTTGCATCACTTCTACTTTGTAAAAACCTCTCATATGCTAACTTTTTCCCTTACTACTCTCTTTACATCATCATTCCACCAATCGCTCCTCTTCCCTCCCGCACCCACTCGCCTGTAACCACAAACTTCTGCTGAACACTCTAACACTACATTTTTAAATCTACCCCATACATTTTCGACCCCATTGCCTACACTCTCACTAGCCCATCTATCCTCCAATAGTTGTTTATATCTTACCCTAACTGCCTCCTTTTTAGTTTATAAACCTTCACCTCTCTTTTACTTACTGATTCTATTTTCCTTGTATCCCATCTACCTTTTACTCCCACTGTAGCTATAACTAAAAAGTGATCTGATATATCTGTAGCCCCTCTATAAACATGTACATCCTGAAGTCTACTCAACAGTCTTTTATCTACCAATACATAGTCCAACAAACTACTGTCATTACGCCCTACATCATATCTTGTATACTTATTTATCCTCTTTTTCTTAAAATATGTATTACCTATAACTAAACCCCTTTCTATACAAAGTTCAATCAAAGGGCTCCCATTATCATTTACACCTGGCACCCCAAACTTACCTACTACACCCTCTCTGCATGTTTCTCCCACTTTAGCATTTAGGTCCCCTACCACAATTACTCTCTCATTTGGTTCAAAAGTTCCTATACATTCGCTTAACATCTCCCAAAATCTCTCTCTCCTCTACACTCCTCTCTTCTCCAGGTGCATACACGCTTATTATGACCCACTTTTCGCATCCGACCCTTATTTTAATCCACATAATCCTTGAATTTACACATTTATATTCTCTCTTTTCCTTCCATAACTGATCCTTCAACATTATTGCTACCCCTTCCTTAGCTCTAACTCTCTCAGATACTCCTGACTTAATCCCATTTATTTCTCCCCACTGAAACTCGCCTACCCCTTCAGCTTTGTTTCGCTTAGGGCCAGGACATCCAACTTCTTTTCATTCATAACATCGGCAATCATCTCTTTCTTATCATCCGCACTACATCCACGCACATTCAGACAACCCAATTTTATAAAGTTTTTCTTCTTCTCGTTTTTAGTAGATTTGTACAGGAGAAGGGGTTACTAGCCCATTGCTCCCGGCATCTTAGTCGCCTCATACGACACGCATGGCTTACGGAGGAAAGATTCTTTTCCACTTCCCCATGGACAATAGAGAAAATAAAAAGAACAAGAGCTATTAAGAAAAAGAAGAAAAACCTAGATGTGTGTATGTATATATATGCATGTGTATGCCAGTGTAGTGTGACCTAAAGTGTAAGTAGAAGTAGCTAGATATACCTGTTATCCAGCGTGTTTATGAGACAGAAAAAAGACACCAGCAATCCTACCATCATGTAAAACAGTTTCAGGTTTCTGTTTCACAGTCACCTGTTTTTTTACCACAAGAAGAAATTGGCAAGATGGTATTTTGTGATGGGATTTAGGAAAACTGGTTAACCGGACTTGAGTCCTGGAGGTGGGAAGTACCATTCATGCATTCTAAAGGAGGGGTTTGGTATAAAGTAGTACCCCAAGTTTCGTACTGCTCCCAACTCGAACAATTATGTAAGTGTATTATTGTAAGTGCTTTTATAAGTGTATTTTTGGGGGGTCTGAAACGGACTAATTTAACAAATTCGTTTGGTAACGGAACTCAAACAGCCTTCTGGAACGAATAAAGTATGAAACTCGGGGTACCACTGTATTTGCTTTTTAGAGGGACATCTAAACTCATATTTGCATGGTTCTGGCAAGACAGTGATGTTGTAAATAATGGTGGTTTTTTTTTTGGGGTCACCCTGCCTCGGTGGGAGACAGTTAATGCATTAAAAAAAAAAATACATAAACATTTGAATTTTGCCAGATTGTCATCTCACCTCAGTCGATGGATGGGAAGCTACAAGACGAGACAATGGAGGTCTTGAGAGAGGCTCAGAAAGCCAGTGAACTGGCTTACCAAGTGGGTCTACAGGACGAGGATGAGACATGGATGAACGAAGTGACCCTGGCGGAGAGAGAGTTGCAAGACTTGATGGACGACTATACCAGAGAGCAGTACTTTACTGAGTACCGTGAGACTGGCATCTACAGGTGGGTACTGCTCTTCTTTTTAGTAGATTTCTACCTGACAGGATGACCAAAGACTGTGTAATGTGGAGTTTTCCTCCAGGTTACTTATACTTCTTGAAATAAATCCTAGTAATCTGTTAGCCTTGTTGCACACACTTAGGCACTGCTGTCTTGGCTTTAGATTTCTGCTCACCATGACTCCCAAGTCTTTTTCACATTCTGTATGATCAAGCTCTACTTCACCTAGTTTATAGCTTCGAGGGTTATTTTCATTACCAAGAACTAGCAAAAACTTAATAAATAAACTAAAATAAAATTTTATTTCTTTGCTAAGGCTACAATGTATGTTGTTGAGTAACTAGAATTATCAAAGCTTATTGCTTGGGTAGCATTGAAAATTGGGTTAGGCAAATATTCTGTTAGTGGGATGGATTGTAAAGGACCTGCCTAGTATGGGCCAACAGCCCTGCTGCAGTGCTCCTACTTTCCTATGTTCTTATGTTTACATTTCATAATTTGATTGGTACAAAGAAAACCACTATCATGCCAAGGCATTCATGTTTAAAGTTGTTCCAGTACCAAAGAAGAAAGTTGTTCCACTCTTCTGACACATGACGATCTACAAGGGTGCACTTTATGCACCCTTGAAGTGCTCTTGATCAGTGAATAGAAAGTGCTTTTGATTGGTGAATAGGAAGTGCTTTTGATTGGTGAATAGGAAGTGCTTTTGATTGATGAATAGGAAGTGCTTTTGATCGGTGAATAGGAAGTGCTCTTGATCAGTGAATAGGAAGTGCTTTGGATCGGTGCATAGGAAGTGCTTTTGATTGGTGAATAGGAAGTGCTTTTGATTGCTGCATAGGAAGTGCTTTTGATTGGTGCATAGGAAGTGCTTTTGATCGGTGCATAGGAAGTGCTTTTGATTGGTGCATAGGAAGTGCTTTTGATTGGTGAATAGGAAGTGCTTTTGATCGGTGCATAGGAAATGCCTTTGATTGATGCATAAGAAGTGCTTTTGATCAGTGCCTAGGAGCTATCCTCCTCTTTGCATCAAACCTGATTACCTCCCATTCCCCAGGGGCTCTGTGACCCCTGCAGATTTACCACTTCCCCATCAATATAAAATTAATAATAATAATAATAATAGCCAGACTTGAATCCTAGAGGTGAGAGGTACAGTGCCTGCACTCTAAAGAAGGGATTTGGGATTTTGCTGTTTAGGGTGATATCTAAAGTGTTGTATACACATGCCTCTGGCAAGACAGTGATAGTGTGAAATTTGGTGAAAGTGTTTCTTTTTCGGGTCACCCTGCCTTGGTGTGAGATGGCCAGTGTATTATAAAATAATAATAATAATAATCTTTTCTGCATCTTGCAAATCTTGTGCCTCACATAGCTTTCAGCACACTGGCTGTCTTCCACCAAGGTAGAGTGTTTCCAAACAATGAGGAAACGCATTCACCACCATCCTTCCAATCGCTGTCTTGCCAGATGTGCACTGACATCACGATTCACATGATGTCATAGACCAGATGATGATGTCTTTAGCATATGTCATACCCTCATTGGCATTTATTAACAAAATTATTATTGTTAACTATAAAGGAGTGGTGGTGATGTTGCAGTTTGCAGTTATCTGAACTGCAATGTCAGTGTGCTTTGCTTCTTGCAAAATGGCAATTGAATGAGTGATGGTGAATGAATTTTCTCTTTTTTTGGGGTATCACTGTGTCTCAGTTGGAGATGGCTGATGTGTTAAAAAAAATATTTTTAGTTATAAAAACAAGAATCCACATTCCTGTTTTTGTGTCACTTTTTTTAAATGAAATTTTGAACCATTTTTGCAACAGAGAAATTTGTAGTTTTGAATAATTGTTGCCAAGATTCCAACCTGTTCTCAAACCAGGCATGAGAAATGTTCATATTTAAACATTGCTCATCTTAGAAGATAAAGATCTGTAAACAGGAAACATTTAGAAATTAATGCTGGAAAATTTATAAGAAAATAAATGGAGTAAATTGAAGATTTCTCTTTTCTTGCACTCCCATGTTCTCTTGTGCTCTCTATCTCACTCTTCTTGCACTCCCATGACCTCTTTTGCTATCTATCTCACTCTTCTTGCACTCCCATGTCCTCTTGTGCTCTTTATCTCACTCTTCTTGCATTCCCATGTCCTCTTTTGCTCTCTATCTCACTCTTCTTGCACTCCCATGACCTCTTTTGCTCTCTATCTCACTCTTCTTGCACTCCTATGTTCTCTTGTGCTCTCTATCTCACTCTTCTTGCACTCCCATGACCTCTTTTGCTCTCTATCTCACTCTTCTTGCACTCCCATGACCTCTTTTGCTCTATCTCACTCTTCTTGCACTCCCATGATCTTTTGCTCTCTATCTCACTCTTCTTGCACTCCCATGTCCTCTTGTGCTCTCTATCTCACTCTTCTTGCACTCCCATGACCTCTTTTGCTCTCTATCTCACTCTTCTTGCACTCCCATGACCTCTTTTACTCTATCTCACTCTTCTTGCACTCCCATGTTTTCTTGTGCTCTCTATCTCACTCTTCTTGCGCTCCCATGACCTCTTTTGCTCTCTATCTCACTCTTCTTGCACTCCCATGTCTTCTTGTGCTCTCTATCTCACTCTTCTTGAACTCCCATGTCCTCTTTTGCTCTCTATCTCACTCTTCTTGCACTCACATGACCTCTTTCGCTCTCTATCTCACTCTTCTTGCACTCCCATGACCTTTTGCTCTCTATCTCACTCTTCTTGCACTCCCATGTTCTCTTGTGCTCTCTATCTCACTCTTCTTGCACTCCCATGACCTCTTTTGCTCTATCTCACTCTTCTTGCACTCCCATGTTCTCTTGTGCTCTCTATCTCACTCTTCTTGCACTCCCATGACCTCTTTTGCTCTCTGTCTCACTCTTCTTGCACTCCCATGTCCTTTTGTGCTCTCTATCTCATTCTTGCACTCCCATGTTCTCTTGTGCTCTCTATCTCACTCTTCTTGCACTCCCATGTTCTCTTTTGCTCTCTATCTCACTTCTTGCACTCCCATGTCCTCTTGTGCTCTATATCTCACTCATCTTGCACTCCCATGTCCTATTGTGCTCTCTATCTCACTATTCTTGCACTCCCATGTTCTCTTGTGCTCTCTATGTCACTTCTTGCACTCCCATGTTCTCTTGTGCTCTCTATCTCACTTCTTGCACTCCCATATCCTCTTGTGCTCTCTATCTCACTCTTCTTGCACTCCCATGTTCTCTTGTGCTCTCTATCTCACTTCTTGCACTCCCATGTCCTCTTGTGCTCTCTATCTCACTCTTCTTGCACTCCCATGTTCTCTTGTGCTCTCTATCTCACTTCTTGCACTCCCATGTCTTCTTGTGCTTTCTATCTCACTCTTCTTGCACTCCCATGTCCTCTCTCACTTTTTTTACCCCACATTTCAGATTTGAGTTAGACATGCCCAAGGATGCAGCATATCTCCATCTGGATGTTAGCTACAGTGATGAGGAAACACAGTCCTCAGCATCTGCTCATGCCTATGCTCACTTCCACCCAGAAAAAAGGTAATGACTGTCTGCCCATTGTAACGTCCTACCTGCCAGTGTAGTGTCCACCCAGTGTAGCAGCTTTCATCTTGGTGTATATCCCTGCCAGTGTAGTGTCCACCCAGTGTAGCAGGCTGTAGTATTAGGGTTGGAAACAGCAGATACTACCAGGATACCTCAGGGATATGTTTAAAAGGCAATATTAAAAAAAAAAAAAGCTAGTAAAGGCAAAGCAATTGATCAACAAAGAAAGAGAGATAGTAGAGGGAAACGAGTGACTAGCTCCCTTAACCCTTAAACTGTCCACACATAGATATATGTTTACTTGCGTAGCTGACCTAATACAGTGGACCCCGAGTATCGTAATTAATCCGTTCCAGGAGCTAGTACTTAACACGAAGTTTACGAATTCGAACCATTATTTCCCATAAGAAATAATGTAAATACAATTAATCCGTTCCACAAAAAATATTCACATACTAAATTAAAAACAATATATATATATATATACATTTACTTACCTTTATTGAAGAGTTGCAGGCATCTGAAAGGTAGAGTTGCTGATAGGGGCAGGGAGTTAGTGGTTGGAAGGGATTCCCCTCCAAAAGGACTTCAGGTAACAAGTCCCTCTCTGGGGTTACTTCCTTTTGGTCTTTTAATGCCACTAGGACCAGCTTGAGAGTCACCAGACCCTTGCCTGGTGAAGTAACTGTCCAGAGTCCTCTGTTTCTGGCGACCCTTCAACACTTTCCTGAAGTGCGACATGGCTCTGTCACTGAAGTGGCTGTACAGAAGGCTCATTTCAGCTTGCTCAGGGTGGTGTCTTTCAACAAATGTCTGCAACTCTTTCCACTTTGTACACATCTCCTTAAGCACTGAAGAGGGCACCTCCTTCTGTCTCTCACCCTCCTCCTTTGAAGCAATAACCTCAGCTGTGGTCTGTTGCTGTTCCAGATGAAGCTCTTGCAGCTCTTCAGTTGTTAGCTCTACCCTGTGGGCCTCCACCAACTCTTCCACATCCTCACCACTCACCTCCAACCCCAGGCTGTTCCCCAATGCCACAATAGAATCCACAACAGGCACAGGGTCATCAGGGTCAAGGTCAGGGTCAGCCTCAAATCCTTCAAAATCCCTCTGTTGGACACAACCTGGCCACAATGGTCTCCAAGCAGAGTTCAAAGTCCTGGAAGTCACTCCCTCCCAAGCCTTACCTATAAGGCGTATGCATTGCACAATGTTGAAGTGATCTTTCCAGAACTCTCTTAGGGTCAACTCAGTGTCCGAGGTCACTTCAAAGCACTTTTCAAACAGTGCTTTGGTGTACAGTTTCTTGAAGTTGGAAATGACCTGCTGGTCCATGGGCTGGAGGAGAGGAGTGGTGTTAGGAGGCAAGAACTTCACTCTGATGAAATTAAACTTGTCAGACAAACACTCTTGCAAGTTATGAGGGTGAGCAGGAGCATTGTCCAGTATCAGGAGGCACTTGAGTGGCAATTTCTTTTCCAAGAGGTATTTCTTCACAGTAGGGCCAAACACTCCAGTCACCCATTCCTTGAAAATCTCCGTAGTGACCCATGCCTTGGTGTTAGCCTTCCAATGCACACACAAATTATTCTTGTCAACACTGTGATTCTTGAAGGGTCTGGGATTTTCATAGTGATACACCAGTAAAGGCTTCACTTTAAAATCCCCACTAGCATTAGAACAAAACATGAGAGTTAGCCTGTCTTTCATAGGCTTGTGTCCTGGCTGTGCCTTTTCCTCCTGAGTAATGTAGGTCCTGTTGGCATTTTCTTCCAAAACAGGCCTGTTTCATCACAGTTAAACACTTGTTGGGGGAGGAATTGTTCAGCCTCTACGAACCCTGGAATTCATGCACAAATTTTTCAGCTGCACGTTTGTCTGAGCTGGCTGCCTCACCATGCCTCACAACACTGTGTATGCCACTACGTTTCTTAAACCTGTCAAACCAGCCTTTGCTGGCTTTAAAATCACTTGTCTCACCACTGGTTGCAGGCATTGTCTTGACAAGATCTGCGTGCAACTTCCTTGCCTTTTCACAAATTATCGCCATGGAAATACTATCACCCGCCTCTGTGTTTCATGGATCCACACCAACAACTTCTCAACCTCATCCACTGTTTTCGATCTATTTTTCGTTAACATATCAACCCCTTTTGCAACATTAGCTTCCTTGATCTCATTTCTCTTTGCCAGGATAGAGCTGATAGTAGAAGGGGTTTTGTTGTACATCCTGGCACGATCACTCAGACGTACGCCACTCTTATATTTTTCTATAATCTCTTTCTTCAGTTCGATGGTGTTCCTCACTTTCTTTACCACAGTGGTGCCACTAGGAAGCTTCTTTGGACCCATGGTGACTTATTTCACAGTGACAATCACTAAAGCACCAAAAAACACCAAATGTAGTGTGAATGTTTGAAAGAGCGCGCTAGGTAATGTTCTCTCAATGGTAAACAACGCTTCACTGGCGGCGTCCTGCGCCCACGCAGGCGCGGAGCAGGCGGACAGGTCTAATACGTTACGAAACACGAGCCGTTTTACGATTATCGAAATCGTAAAAGCTTATGAAACACGATGTTTGAAATAAGAACCTTACGAAACTCGGGGTCCACTGTATTTTGAGAAAAAATAAATTGTTCTTTTCTTTAAAATGAAGAGTGCATTTTGTTTGTCATTCCCACATTTTGTAATACTGCACACACTGAGTGCACAGACCCATTTTCTAATCTCTAGGCAACTCAGGCTTATCGTGGCAAGGTTAAAAGCATTTGAAAAACGTAGATCTACGTTCGGAGCAGTACGCGAGTAAACGTATATCTACGTGTGGACAGTTTAAGGATTAAGGTTTACTATACAAATAGTAGGAGTCTAAGAAATAAGATAGATGAGCTAAGATTACTTGCAAGTGTAGGTAATATAGATATTATTGCTATAACAGAGACCTGGTTCAACCTGAAAGATAGAGAAATGCCTTCCGAGTGCAACATACAGGGTTATAAGCTATTCCACACTGATAGGGTCAACAGGAAGGGTGGT
>WNWK01015156.1:0-48807 GCA_009830355.1 Cherax destructor
AACCTTCGAAACTCGGGGTCCACTGTATTTTTTTTACATGATGGTAGGATTGCTGGTGTCTTTTTTCTGTCTCATAAACATGCAAGATTTCAGGTACGCCTTGCTACTTCTACTTACACTTAGGTCACACTACACATGCATGTCCCGTTTTGTATACACACTCATCTGAGTTTTCTTTGATTTTATCTTAATAGTTCTTGTTCTTATTGTTTTTCCCTTTCATATCCATGGGGAAGTGGAATAAGAATCTTTCCTCCATAAGCCATGTATGTTGTAAAAGTCAACTAAAATGCCGGGAACAATGGGCTAGTAACCCCTTTTCCCGTATAGAATACTAAAAAGAAAAAGAAGAAAACCGTCAAAGTGGGATGTCTAAATGTGCGTGGATGTTGTGTGAATGATAAGAAAGAGAGGATTGTAGATGTTATGAATGAAAAGAAGCTGGATGTCCTGGATTTAAGTGAGACAAAGCTGAAGGGGGTAGGAGAGTTTCAGTGGGGAGAAATAAATGGGATTAGGTCAGGGGTTTCAAATAGAGTTAGAGCTAAAGAAAGAGTGGCAATAATGTTGAATAATCAGTTATGGCAGGTAAAGAGGGAATATAAATGTATAAATTCAAGGATTATGTGGAGTAAAATAAAGGTTGGATGTGAAAAGTTGGTTATAGTAAGTGTTTATGCACCTGGAGAGGAGAGAAGAGAAGTGTAGAGGAGAGAGAGATTTTGGGAAATGTTGAGTGAATGCATGGGGAGTGAGTTTTGAACCAAGTGAGAGAGTACTTGTTGGTTGGGGATCTTAATGCTAAAGTGAATAAAAATGTTGTGGAGGGAAAGTAGAGTAAATTTGGGGAGCCAGGGGTAAATATAAATGGGAGCCTTTCACCCTTTGAGGGTTTCGGCCGTACTAGTAAGGCTTACGCAACAGGGTTTTCGTCGTACTAGTATGCCTAAATTCTAGCGCCTTCAAATCAAATGGAAACAGGCTGGTAGGCCTAGATGTGAGAGAATGGGTGTGTGGATCAGTGTGCGCAGTGTATAAAAATCCTGCACCACACAGTGCATAATGAGGGAAAAAAACTGACTGAGTTTTGGTTTAAAACAGCGACTTTGCCATCTATTTTCGTATAGTATTTATGCTTGTATTCGCGTTTTCTTAGTCTCATTTGATAGAATGGATGATATATTACAGACATGGAGATAATTTTGACTGGTTTCACGATGACAAGTACCTTGAAACTGAGCGCAAAGTAGCGAAAATGTTTGATTTTTGACGATGTTCAAGAGTAAACAAATCACGCTATGCATCCAATACACATCAACTGGGTAGTCTAATATTCTTGCACAAGTGCGCTGATATTATTTATACCATTTTTACAATGATGCAGTTGTATACATAACAGTAAATCTTCTATTTTTTGTGAGAATATAAAATCAAAATGGAATGCAAAAGTAATGTAAGAGGGGCCTGGAGATGTGACTAATGAACAGATAAAATGTTATTTGAGTCCCAGGAATGTCTGTCTCATTTATTCTGGACCCTATTTTCAAATTTGCATCTTTTGTGAAATTTGTGTGAAATTGGCCAAATTGCCAATTTCTGACCACCTTATTGGGTAGTTGAAATCGGTAAATTGGCGGTTTTTTATACTCAATTGATAGAACAAATGGAACTCTAGCGAAATAGCTATAATTTTAGTAGACTGAAACATTGGAATTTGCCGAAAATAGGGCTCAAAGTAGGCGAAATCGCCGATGCGTAAATGTCAATGATTCCGATAACTTACCGAGAGCATAATTCTGTTAGTTTTCCATCAAATTTCATAATTTTGGTGGCGTTATGATCGGAAAAAGATTTTCCATCATTTCATAAGAATTTTTTTTTTCCCGAAAAATTTGTGACCCTGAGAATGAGTTTGGGAGAGGGCCTGTCGACCCTCAAAGGGTTAATTGAGCTATGTGTAGAAAGAGGTTTGGTAATAAGTAATACATATTTTATGAAAGAGGATAAATAAATATACAAGGTATGATATAGCACGTAATGAAAGTACAGTGGTACCCCGGTTTACGATATTTTTTCATTCCAGAATGCTGTTCAAGTGCCATTACCAAACGAATTTATCTCCTTAAGAAAAGTTGTAAAATAGACTAGTCCTTTTAGACCCCCAAAATTACACTTACAAAAGCATTTAAAAAAATAAACTTACATAAAAGGGTGAGTTTGGGGACCATCGTAAACCGGGGTACCACTGTACGTAGTTAGATTATGTATTGGTGGATAAAAGGTTGATGGGTAGGCTTCAGGATGTACATGTTTATAGAGGGGCAACAGATATATCGGATCATTATTTAGTTGTAGCTACAGTTAGAGTAAACAGTAGATGGGACTAAAAGAAAATGGCAACAGCAAGTAAGAGAGAGGTAAAAGTGTATAAACTAAGGGAGGAGGAAGTTAGGGTGAGATATAAGCAACTTTTGGCAGAAAGGTGAGCTAGTGCAAGTATGAATAGTGGGGGGGTTGAAGAGGATTGGGATAGTTTTAAAAATGCAGTATTAGAATGTGGGGCAAAAATTTGTGGCTATAGGAGGGTGGGTGCAGGAGGAAAGAGGAGTGACTGGTGGAATGATGAAGTAAAGGGTGCGATAAAAGAGAAAAAGGTAGCTTATGAAAGGTTTTTACAAAACAGAAGTGTTAATAGAAGAGCAGAGTATATGGAGAGTAAAAGAAAGGTGAAGAGAGTGGTGAGAGATCATGACAGAAATGTTAAAAGCAGGGGGGGTTATAGTGTTGGAGTGGTATGATATAGCACGTAAGGATAGTAGTTTGTTGGATTATGTATTGGTGGATAAAAGGTTGATGGGTAGGCTTCAGGATGTACATGTTTATAGAGGGGCAACGGATATATCGGATCATTATTTGGTTGTACCTACAGTTAGAGTAAAAGGTAGATGGGACAAAAAAATGGCAACAGCAAGTAAGAAGAGGTAAAAGTGTATAAACTAAGGGAGGAGGAAGTTTGTGTGAGATATAAGCATCTATTGGCAGAAAGGTGGGCTAGTGCAAGTATGAGTAGTGGGGATGGGGGGGGGGTTGAAGAGAGTTGGGATAGTTTTAAAAATGCAGTATTAGAATGTGCGGCAGAAGTTTGTGGCTATAGGAGGGTGGGTGCAGGAGGAAAGAGGAGTGAGTGGTGGAATGAAGAAGTAAAGGGTGTGATAAAAGAGAAATAGGTAGCTTATGAGAGGTTTTTACAAAACAGAAGTGTAAATAGAAGAGCAGAGTATATGGAGAGTAAAAGAAAGGTGAAGAGAGTGGTGAGAGAGTGCAAAAGAAGAGCGGATGAAAGAATGGGAGAGGCTCTGTCAAGAAATTTTGCTGAAAACAAGTAAAAATTTTGGAGTGAGATAAACAAGGTAAGAAAGCCGAGGGAACGAATGGATTTGTCAGTTAAAAACAGAGTAGGGGAGTTAGTAGATGGGGAGCTGGAGGTATTGGGTAGATGGCGGGAATATTTTGGGGGACTTTTAAATGTCGATGAAAAAGGAGGCGGTAATTTCATGTACTGGCCAGGGAGGTACAACATCGTTTAGGAGTGAAGAAGAGCAGGATGTGAGTGTGGGGGAGGTGAGTGAGGCATTACGTAGAATGAAAGGTAAAGCAGCTGGAACTGACGGGATCATGACAGAAATGTTAAAAGCAGGGGGATATAGTGCTGAAGTGGTTGGTATTTTGTTTAATAAATGTATGAAAGAGGGGAAGGTACCTAGGGATTGGCAGAGAGCATGTATAGTTCCTTTATATAAAGGGAAGAGGGATAAAAGAGAGTGTAAAAATTATAGGGGAATAAGTTTACTGAGTATACCAGGTAAAGTGTATGGCAGGGTTATTATTGAAAGAATTAGAGGTAAGACAGAGAGTAGGATTGCAGATGAGCAAGGAGGCTTTAGAGTGGGTAGGGGATGTGTAGATCAAGTGTTTACATTGAAGCATATATGTGAACAGTATTTAGAAAAAGGTAGGAAAGTTTTCATTGCATTTATGGATTTAGAAAAGGCATATGATAGAGTGGATAGGGGAGCAATGTGGCAAATGTTGCAAGTGTATGGAATAAGTAGTAAGTTACTGAAGGCTGTAAAGAGTTTTTATGAGGATAGTGAGGCTCAGGTTATGGTGTGTAGGAGAGAGGGAGATTACTTCCCGGTAAAAGTAGGTCTTATACAGGGATGTGTAATGTCACCATGGTTGTTTAACCCTTTCGGGGTCAGTGCCGTTCTAGTACGTTTTAAGAGCAGGGGTTGGTGCCGTACTAGTACGCGTAAATTCTAGTGGCCTCAAATTAACCGGGAAACGGCTGGTAGGCCTACATATGAAAGAATGGGTCTATGTGGTCAGTGTGCGCAGTATAAAAAAAAAATCCTGCTGCACACACTGCATAATGAGAAAAAAAAACTCCAACCGTTTCTTTCATTTAAAACAGCGACTTTGCAGTCTATTTTTGTATGGTATTTATTGATGTATTCTCGTTTTCTTGGTCTCATTTGATAGAATGGTTTGACAATGACAAGTAGCTTGAAATTGAGCTCAGATTAGCGAAAATGTTCGATTTTAGCCGATGTTCAAGAGTAAACAAATCACACCATGTGTCCAATACACATCAACTGGCGAGTCTAATATTCTTGCACACGTGCACTGATATTATTTATACCATTTTTACAATGATGTAGTTGTATACATAATAGTAAAACTTCTATTTTTTGTGAGAATAAAAATTCAAATTGGAAAGCAAAAGTAATGTAAGAGGGGCTTGGAGACATGACTAATGAACAGAGAAGATGTTATTTTAGTGCCAGGAATGTCTATCTTGTTTATTCTGGACCCTATTTTGAAATTGGCATCGTTTGAAATTTTTGTGAAATTGGCCAAATTGCCAATTTCTGACCACCTTATTGGGTAGTTGAAATTGATAAATAGGCGGTTTCTTGTACTCAATCGATAGAAGAAATGGAGTTCTAGCAAAATAGCTATGATTTTAGTGGACTGGAACTTTGGAATTGGCCAAAATAGGGCTCAAAGTGGGCAAAATCGCCAATGCGTAGACATCTTCGAGACCAATAACTTCGCGAGAGCATAATTCCGTAAGTTTTCATTCAAATTTCATACTTTTGGTGTCGTTATGATCGGAAAAAGATTCTCTATCATTTCATGAGAATTTTTTTTTTTACCCTGAGAACGTGTTTCCGAGAAGGCCTGTCGACCCCCAAAGGGGTAATATATTTATAGATGGGGTTGTAAAAGAAGTAAATGCTTGGGTGTTGGGGAGAGGGGTGGGATTAAATTATGGGGAATCAAATGCAAAATGCGAGTTGACACAGTTACTTTTTGCTGATGATACTGTGCTTATGGGAGATTCTAAAGTAAAATTGCAAAGGTTAGTGGACGAGTTTGGGAGGGTGTGTAAAGGTTGAAAGTTTAAAGTGAACATAGATAAGAGTAAGGTAATGAGGGGTATCAAACGATTTTAATAAAGAAAAATTGGATATCACATTGGAGAGAGGGATTATGAAAGAAGTGAATATTTTCAGATATTTGGGAGTTGACTTGTCAGCGGATGGGTTTATGAAGGATGAGGTTAACCATAGAATTGATGAAGGAAAAACGGTGAGTGGTACGTTGAGGTATCTGAAGAGACAAAAAACGTTATCTATAGAGGCAAAGAAGGGAATGTACGAAAGTATAGTGGGTGTGAAACATGGGTTGCAAATGCTGCAGCGAGGAGGCGGCTAGGGGCAGTGGAGATGTCCTGTCTAAGGGCAATGTGTGGTGTAAATATTATGCAGAAAATTTGGAATGTGGAAATTAGGAGGTGTGGAGTTACTAAAAGTATTTGTCAGAGGGCTGAAGAGGGGTTGTTGAGGTGGTTTGGTCATTTAGAGAGAATGGATCAAAGTAGAATGACGTGGAGAGCGTATAAATCTGTAGGGGAAGTAAGGCGGGGGTAGGGGTCGTCCTGGAAAAGGTTGGAGGGAAGGGGTAAAGGAGGTTTTGTGAGCGAGGGACTTGGATTTCCAGCAAGCATGTGTGAGCGTGTTAGATAGGAGTGAATGGAGACGAAGGGTTTTTGAGACCTGAGAGCTGTTGGAGTGTGAGCAGGGTAATATTTAGTGAAGGGATTCAGGGAAATCAGTTAATTGAATTAGTTGGACTTGAGTCCTGGAAATGGGAAGTACAATGCCTGCACTCTAAAGGAGGAGTTTGAGATATTGGCGGTTTGGAGGGATTTTCTGAACTGTCGTATCTTAGCGCCTCTGCAAAGACATTGATTATGTGTGAGTGAGGTGAAAGTGTTGAATGATGATGAAAGTATTTTCTTTTGGGGATTTTCTTTCTTTTTGGGTCACCCTGCCTCGGTGGGAGACGGCCAACGTGTTGAAAAAAAAATTAGATATTGGTTTTACAATATCTGATCATGAAGTATTTTATAAGCTATTAAATGAACTTCAGTCTTTTGTTTTTGCTCTTAATGATTAACCTGGTGCTGTATGACCCCTATGGGTTTTGCACTTTCCCAAGATTTTAATAATGATAATTCTATTTCCTGTTTTCATTTTTTTGATGGCTATCAAATTTATCTTTCGATTCCCTATTCTAAATCTTATTACCGTATTGTTTATTAGGTGAAAAGCGAAGGATGACTCAGGGAACTGTTTCATATGGACAAGCTAAGAGTAAAGCCATGGACCCAATGAAGGTAAGGGGGGAAGTATTGTGGTAGATTATCTAATTATAGTGTGGTAACTATGGTCTATATGCACTTAATAATCCCTATAGAAATTACCTAATTATTGTGAGTACTATTGTTGTACATATATAGTAAATTTTATCTTTCTACTCAGTGTCTGTTTTAAATAATGTAAGAATGTGTTTTGTAGCTCTCTGGCCAGAAGCAACAAATCAAGTTAACTCTGAAGGGACCAGCCCTTAAGCGCCTCGACAAACCTGTTTTGCCACAAGATGATGACAGTAAGTATTTGAATGTGACTTTTAATACTGCATAGACTGAAATGAAGGAAAGCACTGGGCCTTGGAAAATTCTCTTGAATTTTAGGGATAATTTAAATTGAATGCTGTATATAATATAGTATGTATACTAAAATTGTTTTGAGTTTATAAAGTTGTTTTATAAAAAAAATTAATAAACAGTGCCGTATTTTTTAATAATGCATGAAAAATAGTTTTCTCTAGTAATGCTGTATAACCCCTGTGGTTTAGCGCTTCTATTTGATTATAATAATAATAATCTAGTGAAAAATTCTGACTTGATAGGTCAGTACTGAATTCAGATTTGGAATCAACATATTTGAATTGTTTTTTCACACATTTACTCCAGTTGGAAATGTTTTTTTATTGTCCAGTAAAGTGATATAAGACATTCATATGATACCTGCACAAACTGAGTGAGTAAAATACACGTGCTTCATACGCAGTTCATGTAGATGGAGGGAAGGAGGGGAAAGAAAGAGGCAGGACTCATACACACTACAGAATGTGAATGTGTAAAAAAGTTAACTGAACATGTTTCTTGAGGAGTGTAAAGTATTTAGTAGGAAGATGGTATAAAAGGTAAAGAGTATCAGTGGGTACAACCAGAAGAGAGGGGAAAATGAATAAACTAAAGAAAAGGGTGAGAGAGGTATGAGTAGTTGTTTGAAGAAAAGTTGGCTAATGCAAGAGAGGGTGATGAAGAAGAAACGGAAAATGTTTGATGTATATTAATGAAAGCAGTGGGAGTAGTGTGTAACAGGTTTGTGGTAAAAGGAGGGTAGATTCAGGTAGGAGGAGAAATGGTAGAATGAATAAAGAGAAGGATGTGAGACTGAAGAGTGTGAGAGAAACAGTAAGAAATGTGAAAGCAGTCAAAGTGGCTTGAGTGAACAGGATTACACCTGAAATGCTGAAAGTAAGTGTGGTTGAAGTGTTGGAGAGGTTGAAGCATTTGTTCAGTGTATTCAAAAAAAAAAAAGTGAAGGTGCTCAAGGATTGAAAGATCATGTGGGATTCCTTGGTACACTGGAGGTCACACAAGAGACTGTTAGAACTACAAGGAATGGCAGTATTCTGGTCTGAAGAGTCATTTGAATTGTGATTTCTGCTTGTTTCTGGCAAGACAGCTATGAAATGAACGATGAAATATTATCTTCTTTAACCCTTAAACTGTCCACACGTAGATATACGTTCACTCGCGTAGCTGACCGAATATTTTGAGAAAAAAATAAATTGTTCTTTTTCTTTAAAATGAAGAGTGCATTTTGTTTGTCATTCCCACATTTTGTAATACTACACACACTGAGTGCACAGACCCATTCTCTAATCTCTAGGCAACTCAGGCTTATCGTTGCAAGGTTAAAAGCATTTGAAAAAAAACGTAGATCTACATTCGGTCAGCTACGCACGTGAACGTATATCTACGTGTGGACAGTTTAAGGGTTAAGTCAGCCTATCTTGGTAGGAAATGGATGATGTGAATAGACAAATAGTCTTAAGTATAAAATGTATTGCAGAATTGTGTTTGTTAGGATTGATTGGAAAGATGAGAGAGTATGATCACAGAGGTGATAAAGAAATGAAAGATAATTTATAGATCAAGTGATTGCATTGCAGCATGTGTGCAATGCTGCACACATGCTTCAGTGCATGTTAGGGTAACTGAGAAGTTTGTTGCAATTATGAATTTGAAAAAGGCTTATGATGAGACTAAAAAGTGAACTGGCAACTGAAACGAGCTAAGGTGTTTAAAGGAGGAACTATGGTTGTAAGAAAAGTCAATTTTAAAGCTTTAAAGATAGCTGTGGTATTAAGTAACAAATCTGGCTTCATGTGGTAATTATCACAACTATTTGGAGACAACAATGCTATTCAGAAAAGAAGTTGCAGAGGCTATTAAAGGAGTTTATAATGGTTTGTTAAAGAGGGAATAGAATTTAATGCAGAAAAAAATATAGTGATGAGAATAAGTAGAATAATAGGTAATGAAAGATTAGACATCAGGATTGAAGGCATTAGTACTGTACTCTACTTATTAGTGGACATATGAATAGATGGCTCTATGAAGTTTAAGATAAATCATAAAATAGATGAGATAAAGAAAGTTGCAAGAGTGCTGGGGAGTCTCTGCGGAGAAGTTTGTCAATGAGTGCACAAAAAAAGTTTTGCATCAAAGTATAATGTTGCAGATGCTTTTGTATGGGTGTAAAGCATAGTGTTTAAGTGTTGCAGTTTCTAGGTGGTGGTTAGAAGAAGAGGAAACATGCAAAATCAGTGTGTGGCGTGGATATTAAGCAGTGAATTGTGTATGGAGAAATTTGAAAATATTGTATTGCGAGAGATAAAATAAAACTAGTGGCAGACAGGTATTAAGACAGGGCTATGTAAATAGAATGGAGAATCATTGGATGATTTTTTTTTTTTTTCAACAAGTCGGCCGTCTCCCACCGAGGCAGGGTGACCCAAAAAGAAAGAAAATCCCCAAAAAGAAAATACTTTCATCATCATTCAACACTTTCACCACACTCATACATAATCAATGTCTTTGCAGAGGAGCTCAGATACGACAGCTGAGAATTGTCTCTCCCAGCTGTCACTATCCCAGACCCCTCCTTTAAAGTGCAGGCATTGTACTTCCCATTTCCAGGACTCAAGTCCAACTAAATCAATTAACTGGTTTTCCTGAATCCCTTCACAAAATGTTACCCTGCTCACACTCCAACAGATCGTCATGTCCCAAAAACCATTCATCTCCATTCACTCCTATCTAACACGCTCACACATGCTTGCTGGAAGTCCAAGCCCCTCGCCCACAATACCTCCTTTACCCCTTTCCTCCAACCTTTTCTAGGATGACCCCTACCCCGCCTTCCTTCCCCTACAGATTTATACGCTCTCCAAGTCATTCTACTTTGATCCATTCTCTCTAAATGACCAAACCACCTCAACAACCCCTCTTCAGCCCTCTGACAAATACTCTTAGTAACTCCACACCTTCTCCTAATTTCCACATTCCGAATTTTCTGCATTATATTTACACTGCACATTGCCCTTAGACAGGACATCTCCACTGCCTCCAGCCTCCTCCTCGCTGCAGCATTTGCAACCCATGCTTCACACCCATATAAGAGTGTTGGTACCACTATACTTTCGTACATTCCCTTCTTTGCCTCCATGGATAATGTTTTTTGTCTCCACAGATACCTCAACGCACCACTCACCTTTTTTCCTTCATCAATTCTATGGTTAACCTCATCCTTCATAAACCCATCCCATTTTGTGAAGGAATTCAGGGAAACCAGTTAATTGATTTAGTTGGACTTGAGTCCTGGAAATGGGAAGTACAATGCCTGCACTTTAAAGGAGGGGTCTGGGATAGTGACAGCTGGGAGGGACAATTCTCAGCTGTCGTATCTGAGCTCCTCTGCAAAGACAGTGATTATGTATGAGTGTGGTGAAAGTGTTGAATGATGATGAAAGTATTTTCTTTTTGGGGATTTTCTTTCTTTTTGGGTCACCCTGCCTCAGTGGGAGACGGCCGACTTGTTGAAAAAAAAAATGTACTGTAATTAATAGTAATTGACAAATTACTTTTCAGGTGGTGAATCAGACACTGGAGGTAAACTTATACGTAAACGTAAACCTGACAGCCCACCACCTGAACCTCCACCAGCAAAGGCAAGTACTAATATTATATGTATAAATGTTTGTGTACACATGCATACACAAGAGTTACAGCTTATTCCCTATGAGCTTAAATGTGTAATTATAACTAGGTACAGTGGACTCCCCCGGTGTTCATAATGCTCCAAACTCGAACAATTATGTAAGTGTATTTTTGGGAATAAATTTGTTTGGTAATGGCACTTGAACAGCATTCTGGAACGAAAAAATTACGAAAACCGGGGATCCACTGTACATGCAAGATAACGGGTACATCTTGCTACTTCTGCTTACCTTAGGTCACAATACACATGCACGTACAGTGGACCCCCGGATTTCGTACTGCTCCCAACTTGAACAATTATATAAGTGTATTTTTGTAAGTGCTTTTGTCAGTGTATTTTTGGGGGTCTGAAACGGACTAATCTAATTTACATTCGTCCTTATGGGAACAAATTCATTCGGTAACGGCACTCAAACAGCCTTCTGGAAAGAATTATTGACGAAATCCGGGGGGTCCACTGTACATGTATGTGTATAAGCACTTAACAGAGTTTTCTTCTATTTTCTTAAATAGTTCTTGTTCTTATTTATTTCCTTACATCTCCATGGGGAAGTGGAAAAGAATCCTTCCACTGTAAGCCATGCATGTCGTAAAAGGCAACTAAAATCCTGAGAGCAATGGGCTAGTAACCCCTTCTGTATAATTACTAAATGTAAAAAGAAGAAAACTTTGTAGTTTTCTTCTTTTTCGGGTCACCCTGCCTCGGTGGTAACCCTGCCTTGGTGGTCACCCATCCTCGGTGGTCACCCTGTCTTGGTGGTCACCTGCCTTGGTGGTCACCCTGCCTTGGTGGTCACCCAGCCTTGGTGGTCACCCAGCCTTGGTGGTCACCCAGCCTTGGTGGTCACCCAGCTGGTGGTCACCCAGCCTTGGTGGTCACCATGCCTTGGTGGTCACCCTACCTTGGTGGTCACCCAGCTTTGGTGGTCACCCTGCCTTAACCCTTTGAATGTCGCAACCCCTAATCCTGAGTGCTCTCCTGTTGTCGCAAAATATTCAAGAAAAAAAAAAATTTTCTTTTCAAAATGTTAAGATTATTTTTCTGATTGTTTATATCCCCAAAATTTTTTTTTTTGCGATCAGTATTTACCGAGATATGGAGGCGTAAAGTTGGCAAAAAATGAGCCGCGTATGGCAACAGCAGCGAATGACGCTCACCCGTTAAACTTTGGTTTACTTTCTTTCGTAGGTTTATTGTTTTTTCACTATTTTATTTTTTTTCGTAACTTATGTGGCCTGTGAGACCAAAGTAAGGTGCAATGTACAGTGGACCCCCGAGTAACGAGCACCCTGGAAATCGCACATTTATGTAAGTATAATATTGTAAGTGCTTTTGTAAGTGTATTTTTGGGGGTCTGAAATGGACTAACCTACTTGACATTATTTCTTAAGGGAGTAAATTCGTTCGGTAATGGCACTTGAGCAGGCTTCTGGAATGAATTTTGCTCGTTACTCGGGGGTCCACTGTATATATATACACTCCTCGTATGCAACACAATAATCGCACAAACATTAGTATCATTATATTGTTTACAAAACTTGTTTACACCAACCAACAATAATAAAAAATATTTATTACTACGTATTGTTCTATAATATATATATATATCTTTCTTTCTTTCAACACGTCGGCCGTTTCCCACCGAAGCAGGGTGGCCCAAAAGAAAAAACGAAAGTTTCTCCTTTTACATTTAGTAATATATACAGGAGAAGGGGTTACTAGCCCCTTGCACCCGGCATTTTAGTCGCCTCTTACCACACGCATGGCTTACGGAGGAAGAATTCTGTTCCACTTCCCCATGGAGATATATATATATATATACACATATATAATGACTGGACTCTTTCCATCAACTGATATTTAGCACTTCAATGCTCCAAGCTGTGTCTGTGTGTGTGGACATCTAAATTTGCTGAGTCAGGGTAAGGCAGCTGTCAAAATGACATATACCATTACTCACCACCCTACTGCCTGTCAACCTGTCAACACAAATGGGGTAGCATGTCTTCTCCCCCACAACCTTCCTTCCTTTCCTACTTATTTCCTTCCTTCCTTCCTTTCATCTCTCCCTTCCTGCATTCCTTTCTTACTTCTTTTGTTCCTTCCTTCCTCTCATCTCTTCCTTTCTTTTTTTCTCTCTTTCTTTCTTAAGTCCTTCCTTCCTTCCTTCCTTCCTTCATTTCCTCCTTCCTTACTTCTTGTTTCCTTCCTTCCTTCCTTCATTTCCTCCTTCCTTACTTCTTGTTTCCTTCCTTCCTTCCTTCATTTCCTCCTTCCTTACTTCTTGTTTCCTTCCTTCCTCTCATCTCTTCTTTCCTTCCTTCCTTCCTTCCTCCCTCTCATCTCTTCTTTCCTTCCTTCCTTCCTTCCTTCCTCTCATCTCTTCTTTCCTTCCTTCCTTCCTTCCTCTCATCTCTTCTTTCCTTCCTTCCTTCCTCTCATCTCTCCTTTCCTTTCTTTCTTCCTTCCTTCTGGTATCCTGGGCATTGCTTTCGGTCACAAACTCCTCAAAACCATGAAATTTATCTTCAGAGACACTTCCATCTGTGTTAGAGCTATCACTGAGGAAGAGAACAGTCCCAGATGTGCCAAGGAGTCAGATAATTCTTACCGCTAGGCATGCTGAACAAGGACTACTGAAATGGCATTCCCACAATGCACCACTGGCTGCCCGATTTTTTTTTATACTGCGCACACTGACCACACAGACTCATTCTCTCACATGTAGGCCTACCAGCTTTCTCCCACTTGATTTGAAGCCGCTAGAATTTACGCGTATTAATACGTCCGAAACAGTGGCTCGTAAGACATATATATACGACCGAAACAGTCAAAGGGTTAATGGTCACCCTGCCTTGGTGGTCACCCATCCTCGGTGGTCACCCAGCCTCGGTGGTCACCCAGCCTCGGTGGTCACCCAGCCTCGGTGGTCACCCAGCCTCGGTGGTCACCCAGCCTCGGTGGTCACCCAGCCTCGGTGGTCACCCAGCCTCGGTGGTCACCCAGCCTTGGTGGTCACCCAGCCTTGGTGGTCACCCTGTCTTGGTGGTCACCCTGTCTTGGTGGTCACCGTGCCTTGGTGGTCACCCTGCCTTAATGGTCACCCAGCCTCGGTCACCTGCCTTGGTGGTCACCCTGCCTTGGTGGTCACCCTGCCTTGGTGGTCACCCTGCCTTGGTGGTCATCCAGCCTTGGTGGTCACCCTGCCTTGGTGGTCACCCAGCCTTGGTGGTCACCCAGCCTTGGTGGGAGACGGCTGGTATGTTGACAAAAAAAATAAATAAGTAATTACCCAAAATTTTTAATAATAAGTACAGTGGACCCTTGGTTTATGTGATTAATCCGTTCCAGAGAGTCTGCCGAAAACCAAAATGCACGAAAACCAAAACCATTTTCCCCATAAGAAATAATGTAAATCTAATTAATCCGTTCCAGACACCCAAAATTATTAACAAAAAATAATTTTTTTAGAGATTAAATATATAGATTTACATACAGAAAAGAATGACAAATAAATATAAATCACAAATAAAATGTATAAATGAACATTTAACATCACACTTACCTTTATTGAAGACTTGTTGGTGTATGGAAGACAGGGAGGAGGGGAGAGGGAGGCGAGTTTATTGTTTGGAGACATGGCAAAATGCTTGAATATGACGCTAATATCAACTCTACGTCTTATTTATCTATCACAATTCATCTAATATGACATAATAAATAATATTAATAACATAGAAACATGATATATACTCTAGAATGAATAAAATATGTCATTACGTTTGTGAGGAGTGGTGTTGTGTTGTTGTTGGGTTTATAAGGGCGGTGTTGTCAGTGGCCCTATATACCTCCAACAACATTGGATGAGTTAAGTTTTGTGTTGTCCTTTTTCTATCACTTAATCGCTTAACTTACTTGCTACACTGTTAATGCTACACTTTATCGCTGGCTGGCGCTATAGCCTTTATCGACTCCTGCTGCTTTAGTATCGTAGAATCACTGAAGGAGGCACATTCTTCCCTCTCTCTTCCTCCTCCACTTTGGCACTTTGCTACGATTTCTTTCTTGAATTCTATCATGTTTCTCACCTTCTTTACCAAAGGGCTGGCACTAGGAGCTTTCTTTGGGCCCATAGTGGCTATTTAGCAGTTGCAAGCACAAAAACAATGGATTATTGCGAAATGTTTCGTATGAATGCAGGGTGTGATGCTCACTCGCTGAGAAATAATGCAAGTCTGGCGCTGAATGCGTATGTGGCAGGCTTTGTGTGCGCGGGGCCATTGGGTCACGTTCTGTACCACCGCTGAACTCCAAGGGAAATCACAAAAACCAAGGCTATATTTTGACGAAAAAAGTTGCCGATAACCAAATTTCATGATAACCAAGACTCACGAAAACCAAGGGTCCACTGTACTGTACATCCAACAGAATTAAGCCAGAACTCTCAGCAGAGATCTAATGAAACTCCAAAGCTGTATCATACTGAATCATATGGGCACCAAATATGAAATAATTAAACCAAGGCATGCTTAACCCTTTGGGGGTTGACAGGCCTTCTCGGAAACACGTTCTCAGGGTCAAAAATTTTTTGGGAAAAAAAATAATAATTTTTACTAATGAAATGATAGAGAAAATTTTTTCCGATCATAACGACACCAAAAGCATGAAATTTGAATGAAAACTTACGGAATTATGCTCTCGCGAAGTTATCGGTCTCGAAGATGTTTACGCATCGGCGATTTCGCCCACTTTGAGCCCTATTTTTGGCCAATTCCAATGTCCCAGTCCACTAAAATCATAGCTATTTCGCTAGTACTCCATTTCTTCTATCGATTGAGTACAAGAAACTGCCTATTTACCAATTTCAACTACCCAAAATAGTAGTCAGAAAATGGCAATTTAGCCAATTTCACTCAAATTTCAAACGATGCCAATTTCAAAATAGGGCCCAGAATAAACAAGGCAGACATTCTTGGCACTAAAATAGCATCTTCTCTGTTCATTAGTCACGTCTCCAGGCCCCTCTTACATTACTTTTGCTTTCCATTTTGAATTTTTATTCTCACAAAAAATAGAAGATTTACTGTTATGTATACAACTGCATCATTGTAAAAATGGTATAAATAATATCAGCGCACTTGTGCAAGAATATTAGACTCGCCAGTTGATGTGTATTGGACATATGGTGTGATTTGTTTACTCTTGAACATCAGCTAAAATCGAACATTTTCGCTAATTTGAGCTCAATTTCAAGGTACTTGTCATTGTCAAACCAATCAAAATCATCTCTATTTCTGTAATATATCTTCCATTCTATCAAATGAGACCAAGAAGACGAGAATACATCAATAAATACCATACGAAAATAGACTGCAAATTCGCTGTTTTAAACAAAAAAAACGGTCAGGTTTTTTTTTCTCATTATGTAGTGTGTGCTGCAGGATTTTTTATATACTGCGCACACTGACCACACAGACCCATTCTTTCATATGTAGGCCTACCAGCCGTTTCCCGCTTAATTTGAGGCCGCTAGAATTTACGCGTACTATTACGGCACCGACCCCTGCTCGTAAAACGTACTAGTACAGCATCGACCCCAAAATGGTTAAGATATCAAGAAAGTGAAAAATCTTAATCAGAAAAGTCTTAATTCCCAATTTCTGTATATCTTAGGATGTTTAACTCACTAGTGGCGGTTTGATAAGATGTGTTAGTGTTCAAGGATGGCTTATTTTATCTTTATAAATCCTCAGTCCTTTTGTAGAAACAGTTTTATGAGTTGGAAATGGTCTATATGTTTAATAAACAGTGCCTTAATGACATACTACTTTTTTTTTTTTTTTTTTTTTTCAACAAGTCGGCCGTCTCCCACAACACTTTCACCACACTCATACATAATCACTGTCTTTGCAGAGGAGCTCAGATACGACAGCTGAGAAAAGTCCCTCCCAGCTGTCACTATCTCAGACCCCTCCTTTAAAGTGCAGGCATTGTACTTCCCATTTCCAGGACTCAAGTCCAACTAAATCAATTAACTGGTTTCCCTGAATCCCTTCACACAATGTTACCCTGCTCACACTCCAACAGATCGTCATGTCCCAAAAACCATTCGTCTCCATTCACTCCTATCTAACACGCTCACACATGCTTGCTGGAAGTCCAAGCCCTCGCCCACAAAACCTCCTTTACCCCTTCCTCCAACCTTTTCTAGGACGACCCTACCCCGCCTTCCTTCCCCTACAGATTTATACGCTCTCCAAGTCATTCTACTTTGATCCATTCTCTCTAAATGACCAAACCACCTCAACAACCCCTCTTCAGCCCTCTGACAAATACTTTTAGTAACTCCACACCTTCTCCTAATTTCCACATTCCGAATTTTCTGCATAATATTTACACCACACATTGCCCTTAGACAAGACATCTCCACTGCCTCCAGCCTCCTCCTCGCTGCAGCATTTGCAACCCATGCTTCACAGCCATATAAGAGTGTTGGTACCACTATACTTTCGTACATTCCCTTCTTTGCCTCCATGGATAACGTTTTTGTCTCCACAGATACCTCAATGCACCACTCACCTTTTTCCTTCATCAATTCTATGGTTAACCTCATCCTTCATAAATCCATCCGCTGACACATCAACTCCCAAATATCTGAAAACATTTACTTCTTCCATAATCCCTCTCTCCAATGTGATATCCAATTTTTCTTTATTTAAATCGTTTGATACCCTCATCACCTTACTCTTATCTATGTTCACTTTTAACTTTCTACCTTTACACACTCTCCCAAACTCGTCCACTAACCTTTGCAACTTTTCTTTAGAATCTCCCATAAGCACAGTATCATCAGCAAAAAGTAACTGTGTCAACTCCCATTTTGCATTTAATTCTCCAAAATTTAATCCCACCCCTCTCCCCAACACCCTAGCATTTACTTCTTTTACAACCCCATCTATAAATATATTAAACAACCATGGTGACATCACACATCCCTGTCTAAGACCTACTTTTACCGGAAGTAATCTCCCTCTCTCCTACACACCCTAACCTGAGCCTCACTATCCTCTAAAAACTCTTTACAGCCTTCAGTAACTTACTACCTATTCCATACACTTGCAACATTTGCCACATTGCTCCCCTATCCACTCTATCATATGCCTTTTCTAAATCCATAAATGCAATAAAAACTTCTCTACCTTTATCTAAATACTGTTCACATATATGCTTCACTGTAAACACTTGATCTACACATCCCCTACCCATTCTAAAGCCTCCTTGCTCATCTGCAATCCTACTCTCTGTCTTACCTCTAATTCTTTCAATAATAACCCTGCCATACACTTTACCTGGTATACTCAGTAAACTTATTCCCCTATAATTTTTACACTCTCTTTTATCCCCTTCCTTTATATAAAGGAACTATACATGCTCGCTGCCAATCCTTAGGTACCTTCCCCTCTTTCATACATTTATTAAACAAAAATACCAACCACTCCAGCACTATATCCCCCTGCTTTTAACATTTCTGTCATGATTCCGTCAATTCCAGCTGCTTTACCCCTTTCATTCTACGTAATGCCTCACGCACCTCCCCACACTCACATCCTGCTCTTCTTCACTCCTAAACGATGTTGTACCCCCCTGGCCAGTACATGAAATTATCGCCTCCCTCTTTTCATCAACATTTAAAAGTTCCTCAAAATATTCCCGCCATCTACCCAATACCTCCAGCTCCCCATCTACTAACCCCCCTACTCTGTTTTTAACTGACAAATCCATTCGTTCCCTAGGCTTTCTTACCTTGTTTATCTCACTCCAAAATTTTTCTTGTTTTCAGCAAAATTTCTTGACAGAGCCTCTCCCGTTCTTTCATCCGCTCTTCTTTTGCACTCTCTCACCACTCTCTTCACCTTTCTTTTACTCTCCATATACTCTGCTCTTCTACTAACACTTCTGTTTTGTAAAAACCTCTCATAAGCTACCTTTTCTCTTTTATCACACCCTTTACTTCTTCATTCCACCACTCACTCCTCTTTCCTCCTGCACCCACCCTCCTATAACCACAAACTTCTGCCCCACATTCTAATACTGCATTTTTAAAACTATCCCAACTCTCTTCAACCCCCCCACTACTCCTACTTGCACTAGCCCACCTTTCTGCCAATAGTTTCTTATATCTCACCCTAACTTCCTCCTCCCTTAGTTTATACACTTTTACCTCTCTCTTACTTGCTGTTGCCATTTTCTTTTTGTCCCATCTACCTTTTACTCTAACTGTAGCTACAACCAAATAATGATCTGATATATCCGTTGCCCCTCTATAAACATGTACATCCTGAAGCCTACTCATCAACCTTTTATCCACCAATACATAATCCAACAAACTACTTTCCTTACGTGCTATATCATACCTTGTATATTTATTTATCCTCTTTTTCATAAAATATGTATTACTTATTACCAAACCTCTTTCTACACATAGCTCAATTAATGGCTCCCCATTTACATTTACCCCTGGCACCCCAAATTTACCTACTACTCCATCCACAACATTTTTACCCACTTTAGCATTAAGATCCCCAACCACAATTACTCTCTCACTTGGTTGAAAACTCCCACACACTCACTCAACATTTCCCAAAATCTCTCTCTCTCCTCTACACTTCTCTCTTCTCCAGGTGCATAAACACTTACTATAACCCACTTTTCACATCCAACCTTTATTTTACTCCACATAATCCTTGAATTTATACATTTATATTCCTTCTTTACCTGCCATAACTGATTATTCAACATTATTGCCACTCCTTCTTTAGCTCTAACTCTATTTGAAACCCTGATCTAATCCCATTTATTTCTCCCCACTGAAACTCTCCTACCCCTTCAGCTTTGTCTCACTTAAAGCCAGGACATCCAGCTTCTTTTCATTCATAACATCTACAATCATCTCTTTCTTATCATTCGCACAACATCCACGCACATTCAAACATCCCACTTTGACGATTTTCTTCTTCTTCTTTTTAGTAAGCTATACAGGAAAAGGGGTTACTAGCCCATTGTTCCCGGCA
The DNA here is from genome assembly GCA_009830355.1 of Cherax destructor. Taxonomy (NCBI): domain Eukaryota; kingdom Metazoa; phylum Arthropoda; class Malacostraca; order Decapoda; family Parastacidae; genus Cherax; species Cherax destructor. The sequence continues at coordinate 19,838 of WNWK01015156.1, forward strand.
TTTTAGTTGACTTTTACAACACGCATGGCTTACGGAGGAAAGATTCTTATTCCACTTCCCCATGGATATGAAAGGGAAAAGCAATAAGAACAAGAACTATTAAGATAAAATCAAAGAAAACTCAGATGAGTGTGTATACAATAAACGTGTACATGTTTGCGTAGTGTGACCTAAGCATACTACTTACAGCATGCATTATCAAATACGTAATTTTTTTGTGCATAAGGAAAGATGTGTGTTTCCTCACACAATTCAATTAGCTAATCATCTACTGTATAGTACCTGTGCTGTATTGGAATATACAAAAGTAGGCTTAAATCTTTCATATTTTTGATAAGGTTTTAGGGTCCAACTTCTCATTATACTGTATACAGTAGATCGTCGTTTAGCACGGTAGTTACGTTCCTGAAAACGTCGTGTTAGATAATTAAAAGAACTAATGGGAAAAATAGGGTTACGTTCCTGAGAGTCCCCAAAAAGCCAAACAAGTTTTTTTTAGACCAACAGATCTTGCAAAAATTGAAGGTGAATATGTAATTGTAGTTCATTGTCGTGATATATTACTGCTTAAGACTACAACTGCAATAGAAATAATAGTATTTCTTACCTTAAATTGTGGGTAATGATGTTTGTGGATGGTTGTGAAGAGTGGATATGGATGGTGTGGCCCTACTGGGCTGAGGTGGATGCTTGTTGGTTGTCGGTAGAAGTGGATGGTAGAGGTTCTGGTGCTGAAGTCGATGGTTGTATTGCAGTGTGCATAAATTCTGTAATGGATCTCTGGGCTCTTTTATTCTGCATTACATTATACAGCTGACGGTAAGGCATCATCAGCTGGTCTAGACCCCGTTTCAAAGCCCTGCTTCTAGCTTTGTCAGGGTCCTCTTCAGTGAAAAAGTCTGCAACTTTACCAATAATATGGAACTGCTCACGTAACTGCTGCAATGTCAACTGTTTTACTTCAGGTTCTTCTTCATCTTCTTCTGTTATCTCCCTCCCTTGTATCCGTGCATCTAACTCTGCCAACATTTCCTCTGGACTCCTGTCTTCATCATCATCATATTCTAAGATTTCATTCACATCTTCTTCATTCATATCTTCAAAACCATCACCTGGTAATCTCCTTGCCAGCTGAGCAATTTCCTGAACTTCACTCTCAAGCAAGGGAAAACCAGTGAGAGAATTACGTGTAACTACAGAAGGCCATAACTTTCCCCAGCCTGCATTTAATGTTGATTGGGGCACTTCATTCAATGCACTTCTAGCATAGCTGATGGCATTTGCAATGTTAAATTTACTTCAGAAGCTTGGTACTGCCAGGTTGCAGTCAAGAGTCCATTGATGCAACTAGTTTTTTTATAATTTTTTTTGTGTAGTTACACTTGAATGTCTTAATAACTCCCCGGTCCAGTGGTTGAATCAGAGATGTTGTATTTGGAGGTAAAAATACAACTTTTACATGTGGGGTCACATCCAGCAAAGCTTGTGGATGAGTACGGGAATTATCAAGAATGAAGAGAGCCTTGAATGCAAGGTTCTTGCTGTGCAAGTAAAACTTGACTTCAGGAATAAAGTGATGCTTAACCCTTTCAGGGTTATTGATGTACTAGTACGGCTTACGCCCTGGGGTTATTGACGTACTAGTATGCCTAAATTCTAGCGCCCTCAAATCAAGCAGAAACAGGCTGTTAGGTCTAGATGTGATAGAATGGGTCTGTGCAGTCAGTGTGCGCAGTATAAAAAAATTCCTGCTCCAAATAGTGCATAATGAGGAAAAAAAAACTGACCGTGTTTTTGGTTTAAAACAGCGACTTTGCAGTCTATTTTTGTATGGTATTTATTGATGTATTCTCGTTTTCTTGGTCTCATTTGATAGATTGGAACATATATTACAGAAATAGAGATGATTTTGATTGGTTTGACAACGACAAGTACCTTGAAATTGAGCTCAAAGTAGCGAAAATGTTCGATTTTTGACGATGTTCAAGAGTAAACAAATCACACCATGCATCCAATGCACATCAACTGGCGAGTCTAATATTCATGCACAAGTGCTCTAATATTATTTATACCATTTTTACAATGATGCAGTTGTATACATAACAGTAAATCTTCTATTTTTTTGTGAGAATAAAAAATCAAAATGAAATGCAAAAGAAATGTAAGAGGGGCCTGTAAACGTGACTAATGAACAGAGAAGACGTTATTTCAGTGCCAGGAATGTCTGCCTTGTTTATTCTGGACCCTATTTTGAAATTGGCATTGTTTGAAATTTGTGTGAAATTGGCCAAATTGCCATTTTCTGACCACTATTTTGGGTAGTTGTAATTGGTAAATAGTCTGTTTCTTGTACTCAATCGATAGAGGAAATGGAGTTCTAGCGAAATAGCTATAATTTTAGTTGACTGAAACATTGGAATTTCGCGAAAGCATAATTCCGTTAGTTTTCGATCAAATTTCATAATTTTTGTGGCATTATGATCGGAAAAAGATTCTCTATCATTTCATAAGAAAAAATCATTTTTTTTTTTTTAAATTCTTGGACCCTGAGAACGAGTTTCGGAGACCCCCCTTGGACCCTGAAAGGGTTAAACCAGTCAATAAATATTTCCTCTGTCATCCATGCTGACTGGTTTGACCTCCAAATTACTGGTAAGGTGTTTTTATCCACACCTTTGAAAGCACGAGGATTCTTAGAGCGGTAAATAACCATGGGCTTACACTTGAAATCAAATGATGCATTACCACAAAGGAGTAAGGTGAAGCGATCCTTTGCTGCCTTGAAGCCTGGTGCACTTTTCTCTTGCTGACTGATATAAGTTCGTGTTGGCATTTTCTTCCAGAAAACACCAAACTGAACGCTTGGAGGGATGCGTGGGTGGGTGAGGGTGGTGGGGGATAGCAGTAGGACTCCCCCACTGACTCAATTGTTTAACCCACCGCGGGCGTCCGCGCTGAAAAATTTTTCCCCTCCAGCCGAACCGTGTAATATCATCTTTACGTCGTGTTAGATAATAATGTGTCGCAAATCTTCAGTCGTGCAATACCCGTAACGTGCAACATAATCTCATGCTAAATGACGGTCTTCTGTATATTAATTTTAAATTTCATTTATGTTTTAAGATTTTTTCTTGGAAAGGATTTTTCTGATAAACATGTCACCTAGAAAAAAGGGATGAGGGGTGGGTTATTTCAATTACTCTTCAACAATTGCCTTAATATTTAAGTTAATATTAATATCTAGTTTAATAGTAATATCTAGTTCAATTTGTAATTTCTTCTTCTTCTTTCAACAAACTGGCCATATCCCACCAAGGCAGGGTGGGATATTTAGAAAAATTTTGGAAGTGAAGCAATCTCTTACTTTCAATATCTTTTAAGTGATATATTACTTGTTCATGAGTTTTCTAAATTTAATTCTCTTCCTTCAGATGGTAGCCAGAAGCCCTCCTGCTGTGGTTACCATTTCACAACCAGTAAAGAAACCACAAGCAAATCGACGAGAAGAACTTTTGAAGCAACTTCGTGCAGTCGAAGACGCAATTGCTCGAAAAAGAACAAAATTGCCAACTTAGGGATTTTAGGTGAGTTTTTAAGGTTGTCAGTATTCAACAAACCTAGCTTGTGTAGTGGAAGAGTTTAAAACTTCATATTCCATATAATTTCTAATAGTATAAAGAAATGGAGAAATACCCTTTCACCTGCTGAAAGTTTTTTAATGCTCATACTGCAGAATTACTTGATAGTCTGCTTTAATTTCTCCACCTGCATTATAAATGTTATGGGATGGCAGGATTACCAACAAGTACATAACTGGTAATAGGACAGTAGTTGCAGGCAAAAGCTTTAAAATAAAGACACCATTTCACCCACAGGTCCATTGTCATATCAATACGTGGAACATGCAACATGATAACATATACAGTGGTACCTCGAGTTACGATATTTTTTCGTTCGAGAATGCTGTTCAAGTGCCATTACCAAACGAATTTATCCCCATAAGGAATAATGTAAAATAGACTAGTCGTTTTACACCCCCAAAAATATACTTACAAAAGCATTTAAAAAAATAAACTTACATAAAAGGGCGATTTTGGGGACCATCGTAACTCGAGGTACCACTGTATATATAAAAAAAAGTGACTTAAACATAAGCATAGGCAGGTAATGGATATCAGAGTGGTGATGTCAAGTTGCTGGGTCACTTGCACAAAGTTTTTTTTTTTTTTATTAACACATCGGCCGATTCCCACCAAGGCAGGGTGGCCCGAAAAAGAAAAACTTTCATCATCATTCACTCCATCACTGTCTTGCCAGAAGGGTGCTTTACACTACAGTTATAAAACTGCAACATTAACACCCCTCCTTCAGAGTGCCGGCACTGTACTTCCCATCTCCAGAACTCAAGTCCGGCCTGCCGGTTTCCCTGAATCCCTTCATAAATGTTACTTTGCTCACACTCCAACAGCACGTCAAGTATTAAAAACCATATGCCTCCATTCACTCCTATCAAATACGCTCACACATGCTTGCTGGAAGTCCAAGCCCCTCGCACACAAAACTTCCTTTACCCCCTCCCTCCAACCTTTCCTAGGCCGACCCCTACCCCGCCTTCCCTCCACTACAGATTTATACACTCTCGAAGTCACTCTGTCTCGTTCCATTCTCTCTACATGTCCAAACCACCTCAACAACCCTCCTCAGCTCTCTGGACAATCGTTTTGGTAATCCCGCACCTCCTCCTAATTTCCAAACTCCGAATTCTCTGCATTATATTCACACCACACATTGACCTCAGACATGACATCTCCACTGCCTCCAGCCTTCTCCTCGTTGCAACATTCATCACCCATGCTTCACACCCATATAAGAGCGTTGGTATAACTATACTCTCATACATTCCCCTCTTTACTTCCATGGACAAGGTTCTTTGTCTCCACAGACTCCGAAGTGCTCCACTCACCCTTTTCCCCTCATCAATTCTATGATTCACCTCATCCTTCATAGACCCATCCGCCGACATGTCCACTCCCAAATATCTGAATACATTCACCTCCTCCATACTCTCTCCCTCCAATCTGATATCCAATCTTTCGTCACCTATTCTTTTTGTTATCCTCATCACCTTACTCTTTCCTATATTCACTTTCAATTTTCTTCTTTTACACACCCTACCAAATTCATCCACCAACCTCTGCAGCTTCTCTTCAGAATCTCCCAAAAGCACAGTGTCATCAGCAAAAAGCAACTGTGACAACTCCCACTTTGCACAAAGTGTATTGGAAATTTTTCAAGGTGAGTTTAATGAGATTTTGCAGTGCCAATTACCCTTTCATTCTGTTTGATGGCATTGAAAATCTCTGTGTGCAGTCTATAAATGTCATCTCCTATTTACCTCTGATAATCATTTTGATCTTTGTCTAGTCCATTAGTTGTGCCTGTTTTTTCCCTCTGTAATGAAAGTATTTTTTGTCTTGTAGGCTCTGTGCAGTCTCACTAATGTATGCTCTGTCACACCCACCAATATTGAAGCAGGCATCTACAGAACTTCCATTGGTAGGTGTGATAAAGCATTCCTTGATGAAACTGCAGAGAGAGTTCACACAAGAGTCATTGACCATAAGACAAACAGCGACAAGAACACTCGTATTATTCATAAGGAAAATCAGGGACTATTAATTGATTGGGTAAAGGTTGAAATGAGTGTCAAAGAAGAAAACAGAGCAAGAAGATGGTGATTAAAGGCTGCACACACATACAGACTTGCAGTACCATCAAACAGAACCAAGTGGCATTTAGCATTGCAGGTGACCCAGCAACCTGTCATCCATTACCTAACACCTACCTTTATCTCGCCTATATGTGGGATGTTTGAATGTGCGTGGATGTAGTGCGGATGATAAGAAAGAGATGATTGCTAATGTTATGAATGAAAAGAAGTTGGATGTCCTGGCCCTAAGCGAAATAAGCTGAAGGGGGTAGGCGAGTTTCAGTGGGGAGAAATAAATGGGATTAAGTCAGGAGTATCTGAGAGAGTTAGAGCTAAGGAAGGGGTAGCAATAATGTTGAAGGATCAGTTATGGAAGGAGAAGAGGGAATATAAATGTGTAAATTCAAGGATTATGTGGATTAAAATAAGGGTCGGATGCGAAAAGTGGGTCATAATAAGCGTGTATGCACCTGGAGAAGAGAGGAGTGTAGAGGAGAGAGATTTTGGTAGATGTTATAGGAACTTTTGAACCAAGTGAGAGAGTAATTGTGGTAGGGGACCTAAATGCTAAAGTAGGAGTAACATGTAGAGAGGGTGTTGTAGGTAAGTTTGGGGTGCCAGGTGTAAATGATAATGGGAGCCCTTTGATTGAACTTTGTATAGAAAGGGGTTTAGTTATAGGTAATACATATTTTAAGAAAAAGAGGATAAATAAGTATACAAGATATGATGTAGGGCGTAATGACAGTAGTTTGTTGGACTACGTATTGGTAGATAAAAGACTGTTGAGTAGACTTCAGGATGTACATGTTTATAGAGAGGCCACAGATATATCAGATCACTTTTTAGTTATAGCTACAGTGGGAGTAAAAGGTAGATGGGATACAAGGAAAATAGAAGCAGTAAGTAAGAGAGAGGTGAAGGTTTATAAACTAAAAGAGGAGGCAGTTAGGGTAAGATATAAACAACTATTGGAGGATAAATGGGCTAGTGAGAGTGTAGGCAATGGGGTTGAAAATGTATGGGGTAGATTTAAAAATGTAATGTTAGTGTGTTCAGCAGAAGTTTGTGGTTACAGGAGAGTGGGTGCTGGAGGAAAGAAGGATGATTGGTGGAATGATGATGTAAAGAGAGTAGTAAGGGAGTAAAAGTTAGCATATGAGAGGTTTTTACAAAGTAGAAGTGATGCAAGGAGGGAAGAGTATATGGAGAGAAAAAGAGAGGTTAAGAGAGTGGTGAAGCAATGTAAAAAGAGAGCAAATGAGAGAGTGGGTGAGATGTTATCAACAAATTTTGTTGAAAATAAGAAAAAGTTTTGGAGTGAGATCAATAAGTTGAGGAAGCCTAGGGAACAAATGGATTTGACAGATAAAAATAGGAGAGGAGAGTTATTAAATGGAGAGTTAGAGGTATTGGGAAGATGGAGGGAATATTTTGAGGAGTTGTTAAATGTTGATGAAGACAGGGAAGCTGTGATTTTGTGTATAGGGCAAGGAGGAATAACATCTTGTAGGAGTGTGGAAGAGCCAGTTGTGAGTGTGGGGGAAGTTTGTGAGGCAGTGGGTAGAATGAAAAGGGGTAAGGCAGCTGGGATTGATGGGATAAAGATAGAAATGTTAAAAGCAGGTGGGGATATAGTTTTGGAGTGGTTGGTGCTATTATTTAATAAATGTATGGAAGAGGGTAAGGTACCTTGGGATTGGCAGAGAGCGTGTATTGTTCCTTTTTATAAAGGCAAAGGGGACAAAAGAGAGTGCAAAAATTATAGGGGAATAAGTCTGTTGATTGGTAGTAGGTTGGTAGACAGCAACCACCCAGGGAGGTACTACCATCCTGCCAGGTGACTGTGAAACAGAAACCTGAAACTGTTTTACATGATGGTAGGATTGCTGGTGTCTTTTTTCTGTCTTATAAACATGCAAGATTTCAGGTACGTCTTGCTACTTCTACTTACACTTAGGTCACGCTACACAAACATGTACACGTTTATGTATACACACTCATCTGAGTTTTCTTTGATTTTATCTTAATAGTTATTGTTCTTATTGCTTTTCCTTTCATATCCATGGGGAAGTGGAATAAGAATCTTTCCTCCGTAAACCATGCGTGTTGTAAAAGTCAACTAAAATGCCGGGAACAATGGGCTAGTAACCCCTTTTCCTGTATAGCTTACTAAAAAGAAAAAGAAGAAAACCGTCAAAGTGGGATGTTTGAATGTGCGTGGATGTTGTGCGAATGATAAGAAAGAGATGATTGTAGATGTTATGAATGAAAAGAAGCTGGATGTCCTGGCTTTAAGTGAGACAAAGCTGAAGGGGGTAGGAGAGTTTCAGTGGGGAGAAATAAATGGGATTAGGTCAGGGGTTTCAAATAGAGTTTGAGCTAAAGAAGGAGTGGCAATAATGTTGAATAATCAGTTATGGCAGGTAAAGAAGGAATATAAATGTATAAATTCAAGGATTATGTGGAGTAAAATAAAGGTTGGATGTGAAAAGTGGGTTATAGTAAGTGTTTATGCACCTGGAGACGAGAGAAGTGTAGAGGAGAGAAACAGATTTTGGGAAATGTTGAGTGAGTGTGTGGGGAGTTTTGAACCAAGTGAGAGAGTAATTGTGGTTGGGGATCTTAATGCTAAAGTGGGTAAAAATGTTGTGGAGGGAGTAGTAGGTAAATTTGGGGTGCCAGGGGTAAATGTAAATGGGGAACCATTAATTGAGCTATGTGTAGAAAGAGGTTTGGTAATAAGTAATACATATTTTATGAAAAAGAGGATAAATAAATATACAAGGTATGATATAGCACGTAAGGAAAGTAGTTTGTTGGATTATGTATTGGTGGATAAAAGGTTGATGGGTAGGCTTCAGGATGTACATGTTTATAGAGGGGCAAGGGATATATCAGATCATTATTTGGTTGTAGCTACAGTTAGAGTAAAAGGTAGATGGGACAAAGAAAATGGCAACCGCAAGTAAGAGAGAGGTAAAAGTGTATAAACTAAGGGAGGAGGAAGTTAAGGTGAAATATAAGCAACTACCTTGGCAGAAAGGTGGGCTAGTGCAAGTATGAGTAGTGGGGGGGTTGAAGAGAGTTGGGATAGTTTTAAAAATGCAGTATTAGAATGTGGGGCAGAAGTTTGTGGCTGTGGGAGGGTGAGTGCAGGAGGAAAGAGGAGTGAGTGGTGGAATGAAGAAGTAAAGGGTGTGATAAAAGAGAAAAAGGTAGCTTATGAGAGTTTTTTACAAAACAGAAGTGTTAATAGAAGAGCAGAGTATATGGAGAGTAAAAGAAAGGTGAAGAGAGTGGTGAGAGAGTGCAAAAGAAGAGCAGATGAAAGAATGGGAGAGGCTCTGTCAAGAAATTTTGCTGAAAACAAGAAAAATTTTTGGAGTGAGATAAACAAAGTAAGAAAGCCTAGGGAACGAATGGATTTGTCAGTTAAAAACAGAGTAGGGGAGTTAGTAGATGGGGAGCTGGAGGTATTGGGTAGATTGCGGGAATATTTTGAGGAACTTTTAAATGTCGATGAAAAAAGGGAGGCGGTAATTTCATGTACTGGCCAGGGAGGTACAACATCGTTTAGGAGTGAAGAAGAGCAGGATGTGAGTGTGGGGGAGGTGCGTGAGGCATTACGTAGAATGAAAGGGGGTAAAGCAGCTGGAATTGACGGAATCATGACAGAAATGTTAAAAGCAGGGGGGTATATAGTGCTGGAGTGGTTGGTATTTTTGTTTAATAAATGTATGAAAGAGGGGAAGGTACCTAGGGATTGGCAGAGATCATGTATAGTTCCTTTATATAAAGAGGAGTGAGTGGTGGAATGAAGAAGTAAAGGGTGTGATAAAAGAGAAAAAGGTAGCTTATGAGAGTTTTTTACAAAACAGAAGTGTTAATAGAAGAGCAGAGTATATGGAGAGTAAAAGAAAGGTGAAGAGAGTGGTGAGAGAGTGCAAAAGAAGAGCAGATGAAAGAATGGGAGAGGCTCTGTCAAGAAATTTTGCTGAAAACAAGAAAATTTTTTGGAGTGAGATAAACAAAGTAAGAAAGCCTAGGGAACGAATGGATTTGTCAGTTAAAAACAGAGTAGGGGAGTTAGTAGATGGGGAGCTGGAGGTATTGGGTAGATTGTGGGAATATTTTGAGGAACTTTTAAATGTCGATGAAAAAAGGGAGGCGGTAATTTCATGTACTGGCCAGGGAGGTACAACATCGTTTAGGAGTGAAGAAGAGCAGGATGTGAGTGTGGGGAGGTGCGTGAGGCATTACGTAGAATGAAAGGGGGTAAAGCAGCTGGAATTGACGGAATCATGACAGAAATGTTAAAAGCAGGGGGGGATATAGTGCTGGAGTGGTTGGTATTTTTGTTTAATAAATGTATGAAAGAGGGGAAGGTACCTAAGGATTGGCAGAGATCATGTATAGTTCCTTTATATAAAGGGAGGGGGGATAAAAGAGAGTGTAAAAATTATAGGGGAATAAGTTTACTGAGTATACCAGGTAAAGTGTATGGCAGGGTTATTATTGAAAGAATTAGAGGTAAGACAGAGAGTAGGATTGCAGATGAGCGAGGAGGCTTTAGAGTGGGTAGGGGATGTGTAGATCAAGTGTTTACAGTGAAGCATATATGTGAACAGTATTTAGATAAAGGTAGAGAAGTTTTTATTGCATTTATGGATTTAGAAAAGGCATATGATAGATTGGATAGGGGAGCAATGTGGCAAATGTTGCAAGTGTATGGAATAGGTAGTAAGTTACTGAAGGCTGTAAAGAGTTTTTATGAGGATAGTGAGGCTCAGGTTAGGGTGTGTAGGAGAGAGGGAGATTACTTCCCGGTAAAAGTAGGTCTTAGACAGGGATGTGTAATGTCACCATGGTTGTTTAATATACAGTGGTACCTCGAGTTACGATGGTCCCCAAAATCGCCCTTTTATATAAGTTTATTTTTTTAAATGCTTTTGTAGGTATATTTTTGGGGGTGTAAAAGGACTAGTCTATTTTACATTATTCCTTATAGGGATAAATTCGTTTGGTAATGGCACTTGAACAGCATTCTCGAACGAAAAAATATCGTAACTCGAGGTACCACTGTATTTATAGATGGGGTTGTAAAGAAGTAAATGCTAGGGTGTTGGGGAGAGGGGTGGGATTAAATTATGGAGAATTAAATGCAAAATGGGAGTTGACACAGTTACTTTTTGCTGATGATACTGTGCTCATGGGAGATTCTAAAGAAAAGTTGCAAAGGTTAGTGGACGAGTTTGGGAGAGTGTGTAAAGGTAGAAAGTTAAAAGTGAACATAGATAAGAGTAAGGTGATGAGGGTATCAAACGATTTAAATAAAGAAAAATTGGATATCACATTGGAGAGAGGGATTATGGAAGAAGTAAATGTTTTCAGATATTTGGGAGTTGACGTGTCAGCGGATGGGTTTATAAAAAATGAGGTTAACCATAGAATTGATGAAGGAAAAAAGGTGAGTGGTGCATTGAGGTATCTGTTAAGACAAAAAACGTTATCCATGGAGGCAAAGAAGGGAATGTACGAAAGTATAGTGGTACCAACACTCTTGTATGGGTGTGAACCATGGATTGCAAATGCTGCAGCGAGGAGGAGGCTGGAGGCAGTGGAGATGTCCTGTCTAAGGGCAATGTGTGGTGTAAATATTATGCAGAAAATTCGGAATGTGGAAATTAGGAGAAGGTGTGGAGTTACTAAAAGTATTTGTCAGAGGGCTGAAGAGGGGTTGTTGAGGTGTTTTGGTCATTTAGAGAGAATGGATCAAAGTAGAATGACTTGGAGAGCGTATAAATCTGTAGGGGAAGGAAGGCGGGGTAGGGGTCGTCCAAGAAAAGGTTGGAGGGAAGGGGTAAAGGAGGTATTGTGGGCGAGGGGCTTGGACTTCCAGCAAGCATGTGTGAGCGTGTTAGATAGGAGTGAATGGAGACGAATGGTTTTTGGGACATGACGATCTGTTGGAGTGTGAGCAGGGTAACATTTTGTGAAGGGATTCAGGGAAACCAGTTAATTGATTTAGTTGGACTTGAGTCCTGGAAATGGGAAGTACAATGCCTGCACTTTAAAGGAGGGGTCTGGGATAGTGACAGCTGGGAGGGACAATTCTCAGCTGTCGTATCTGAGCTCCTCTGCAAAGACAGTGATTATGTATGAGTGTGGTGAAAGTGTTGAATGATGATGAAAGTATTTTCTTTTTGGGGATTTTCTTTCTTTTTGGGTCACCCTGCCTCGGTGGGAGACGGCCGACTTGTTAAAAAAAAAAAAAAAGTCTGTTGAGTGTACCTGGTAAAGTGTATGGTAGAGTTGTTATTGAAAGAATTAAGAGTAAGACAGAGAGCAGGATAGCAGATGAACAAGGGGGCTTTAGGAAAGGTAGGGGGTGTAGACCAAGTGTTTACAGTGAAACATATAGGTGAACAGTATTTGGATAAGTGTGAAGAGGTTTTTGTGGCATTTATGGATTTGGAAAAGGCATATGATAGGGTGGATAGGGGGGCAATGTGGCAGATGTTGCAGGTGTAAGGAATAGGAGGTAGGTTACTGAAAGCAGTGAAGAGTTTTTATGAGGATAGTGAGACTCAGGTGAGAGTGTGTAGGAGGGAGGGGGACTATTTCCCAGTAAAAGTGGGATGTGTGATGTCACCGGGGTTGTTCAATATATTTATAGATGGGTTTGTAAAAGAAGTGAATGTGAGGGTCTTGGCAAGAGGTGTGGGGTTAAAAGATAAATAATCAAATACAAAGTGGGAGTTGGCACAGTTGCTTTTTGCTGATGACACTGTACTTTTGGGAGATTCTGAAGAGAAGGTGCAGAGGTTGGTGGATGAATTTGGTAGGGTGTGTAAAAGAAGAAAATTGAAAGTGAATATAGGAAAGAGTAAGGTGATGAGGATAACAAAAAGATTAGGTGACGGAAGATTGGATATCAGATTGGAGGGAGAGAGTATGGAGGAGGTGAATGTATTCAGATATTTGGGAGTAGACATGTCAGCAGATGGGTCTATGAAGGATGAGGTGAATCATAGAATTGATGAGGGGAAAAGGTGAGTGGAGCACTTCGGAGTCTGTGGAGACAAAGAACTTTGTCCATGGAAGTAAAGAGGGGAATGTATGAGAGTATAGTTATACCAACACTCTTATATGGGTGTGAAGCATGGGTGATGAATGTTGCAGCGAGGAGAAGGCTGGAGGCAGTGGAGATGTCATGTCTGAGGTCAATGTGTGGTGTGAATAGTACAGTGGTACCCCGACTTACGATATTTTTTCATTCCAGAATGCTGTTCAAGTGCCATTACCAAACGAATTTATCTCCATAAGAAATTATGTAAAATAGACTAGTCCTTTTAGACCCCCAAAATTACACTTACAAAAGCATTTAAAAAAATCAACTTACATAAAAGGGTGTGTTTGGGGACCATCGTAAGTCGGGGTACCACTGTATAATGCAGAGAATTCGGAGTTTGGAAATTAGAAGGAGGTGCGGGATTACCAAAACTATTATCCAGAGAGCTGAAGAGGGGTTGTTGAGGTGGTTTGGACATGTAGAGAGAATGGAACGAGACAGAATGACTTCGAGAGTGTATAAATCTGTAGTGGAGGGAAGGCGGGGTAGGGGTCGGCCTAGGAAAGGTTGGAGGGAGGGGGTAAAGGAGGTTTTGTGTGCGAGGGGCTTGGACTTCCAGCAAGCATTTGTGAGCATATTTGATAGGAGTGAATGGAGACAAATTGTTTTTAATACTTGACGTGCTGTTGGAGTGTGAGCAAAGTAACATTTATGAAGGGATTCAGGGAAACCGGCAGGCCGGACTTGAGTCCTGGAGATGGGAAGTACAGTGTCTGCACTCTGAAGGAGGGGTGTTAATGTTGCAGTTTTATAACTGTAGTGTAAAGCACCCCTCTGGCAAGACAGTGATGGAGTGAATGATGATGAAAGTTTTTAAACCATACCACAGGTAGGGTTCGAACCCGCGGTCAGAGAGTCTCAGAACTCCAGACCGTCGCGTAAGCCACTGGGCCAGCTAGCTTCAATAAGATTCATCCAACTAGGTATATTTCTACACCATAGGAAGATTAGCATAGGCACCACTTTGTCCACAAATGCAAGTTTTTACAGACGAATCTCCCGCTAGCATGGCCGTAGGGCCGTAGGGGTCGGCCTAGGAAAGGTTGGAGGGAGGGGGTAAAGGAGGTTTTGTGTGCGAGGGGCTTGGACTTCCAGCAAGCATGTGTGAGCATATTTGATAGGAGTGAATGGAGACAAATGGTTTTTAATACTTGATGTGCTGTTGAAGTGTGAGCAAAGTAACATTTATGAAGGGATTCAAGGAAACCGGCAGACTGGACTTGAGTCCTGGAGATGGGAAGTACAGTGTCTGCACTCTGAAGGAGGGGTGTTAATGTTGCAGTTTTATAACTGTAGTGTAAAGCACCCCTCTGGCAAGACAGTGATGGAGTGAATGATGATGAAAGTTTTTAAACCATACCACAGGTAGGGTTCGAACCCGCGGTCAGAGAGTCTCAGAACTCCAGACCGTCGCGTAAGCCACTGGGCCAGCTAGCTTCAATAAGATTCATCCAACTAGGTATATTTCTACACCATAGGAAGGTTGGCATAGGCACCACTTTGTCCACAAATGCAAGTTTTTACAGACGAATCTCCCGCTAGCATGGCCGTGACGAACTCTAGTGGTGCCTATGTTAACCTTCCTATGGTGTAGAAATATACCTAGTTGGATGAATCTTATTGAAGCTAGCTGGCCCAGTGGCTTACGCGATGGTCTGGAGTTCTGAGACTCTCTGACCACGGGTTCGAACCCTACCCGTGGTATGGTTTGTTTGCAATCGTGTCATTACGATATCGTGAGTCATGAATGTTTTTCTTTTTCGGGCCACCCTGCCTTGGTGGGAATCGGCCGATGTGTTAATAAATAAAATGTACAGTGGACCCTCGGTTAACGAATACCCCGGAAATCGTGCAGTTATGTAAGTATAATATTTTAAGTGCATGTGGAAGTATATTTTTGGGGGTCTGAAATAGACTAACCTACGTGATATTCTTTCTTAAGGGAGTAAATTCGTTCGGTAATAGTGATTGAGCAGACTTCAGGAGTAAAGTTTTTACGAAACTCGGGGGTCCACTGTACTGTGCTTTTGGGAGATTCTGAAGAGAAGTTGCAAAGGTTAATGGACGAAGTTAGAAGTTTGTGTAAAGGAAGAAAGTTGAAAGTGAACATAGATAAGAATAAGGTGATGATGGTATCAAACAAGTTAGGTAAAGAAAAATTGGATATCAGATTGGATGGAGGGAGTATGGAAGAAGTGAATGTGTTCAGATATTTGGGAGTAGACTTAAATGTGGATGGGCTTATGAAGGATGAGGCTAACCATTGAATTGATGAAGGGAAAAAGTGGTGAATTGAGGTATCTGTGGAGACAAAAAGCATTATCCCTGGAGGCAAAGAAGGGTGTGAAGCATGGGTTGTAAATGCTACAGCAAGAAGGAGGCAGTGAAAATGTGTCTAAGGGCAGTGTGTAATGTAAATACAGTGGTCCCTAGGTTTTCGCCGAAAATTTGTTCCAGAATGCTGCTCAAGTGCCATTACCGAACGAATTTACTTCCTTAAGAAATAATGTTACGTAGGTTAGTCTATTTCAGACCCCCAAAAATACACTTGCAACAGCATTTATGAAAATACACTTACATAAATGTTCGAGTTTGGAGATGCACGAAAACCGAGGGACCACTGTACATGTAAATATAGTACAATAGCATGTCACTTACATTTATTGAAAAGTTGTTGATGTGTGGAGGACGGGAGGAGGGGAAAGGATGGAGTATAGTATGCTAGTGTTTGGAAGGGGAATCCCCTTCCATTAACACTTCTGGTGGCAAGTTCTTTTCTGGGGTTACTGGCCTTTTTCTTTTAATGCCACTAGGACCAGGTTGAGTCACTGGACCCCTCTCTAACCAAAAATCTGTCCAGGGAGCTCTGTGTCTGGCGATTCTTTAACACATCCCTGAAATGACACACCACTGTGTCATTGTACAGGTTGCCAGCACAGCCTGCAACAGCATGGTTAGGGTGATATTTATCCATAAAGCCTTGCACATCAGTCCATTTGGCACAGATCTCCCTAATCCTTGAAGAAGGCACCTTCTTCCATCTCTGTTCCACCTCCTTCTCCTCTGAACCATTGTCCTGACCTGTGGTCTCTTGTTGCAGTTGCTGTTGAAGCTCTTGCAGATCTTCAGTGGTTAGCTCTTCCTTGTGCTCCTCCACCAACTGTTCCACATCCTCACCACTCACCTCCAACCCCATGGACTTGCCCAGTTCCACAATTTCTTCCACAACAGGCTCAAGCTCAGGCTCAGGGTTCTGAGGCTCAGCCCCAAAACCTTCAAAATCCCTCTCTAGGACACAGTCTGGCCACAGTTTTCTCCAGGCAGAGTTCAAAGTCCTGGTAGTCACTCCCTCCCAAGCCTTACCTATAAGGTTTACACAATGCAGGATATGGAAATGGTTTTTCCAAAAGTCTCTTAGGGTTATATTCATGTCTGTGGTCACATCAAAGCACTTTTGAAACATTGCTTTGGTGTAGTTTTTTAAAGTTGGAAATGACCTGCTGGTCCATGGGCTGGAGGAGAGGAGTGGTATTAGGGGGTAAGAACTTCACCTTGATGAATTTAAAGTCCTCCACAATTTTCTCTACCAAGTTTGGAGGTTGACAAGGAGCATTGTCCATTATCAGGAGGCACTTAAGTGGCAAATTATTTTCCTGGAGATATTTCTTCACACTGGGGCCAAACACGCCATTGAACCACTCTAAGAAAATGTCCTTTGTGACCCATGCCTTTTTGTTAGACTTCCACATCACACACAAGTTTGACTTGGTGATACCGCATCTGCCAAACACTCGAGGATTTTCAAAAAGATACACCAGTAAAGGGTTCACTTTGCAATCACCACTGGCATTAGCACAAAGCATCAAAGTTAGCCTGTCTTTCATAGGCTTATGTCCTGGCTGTGCCTTTTCCTCCTGAGTAATGAAGGTCCTGTTGGGCATTTTCTTCCAAAACAGGCCTGTTTCATCACAATTAAACACTTGTTGGGGAGGAATTGTTCAGCCTCTTTGTACTCCTGGAATTCAGGCACATATTTTTCAGCCGCACTTTTGTCACAACTGGCTGCCTTACCATGCCTCACAACACTATGTATGCCACTTCGATTCTTAAATTTTTGAAACCAGCCTCTGCTGGCTTTAAATTCGCTCACTTCAGCACTCGTTGCAGGCATTTTCTTAACGAGATCATCATGCAACTGCCTTGCTTTTTCACATATTATTGCCTGCGAAACAGTATCTGCTGCTAACTGTTTCTCGTTGATCCACACCAAGAACAAATTTTCCACATCTTCCAGCACTTGCGATCTCTGTTTTGTGATCACAAATGCAACTTTCGTAACAACAGCTTCCTTGATTTTACGTGTATTTCCCTTGGCCACAATGGTAGCGATGGTAGAATAGGCTTTACCATACAGCCTGGCCAGCTCAGTGATACGCACTTCACTTTCATATTTTTCTATTATCTCCTCCTTCAGTTCTACTGTATTTCTGAGCCTCTTTGTCACAGGCTTAGCACTAGGAGCTTTCCTTGGACCCATGGTAGCTTATTTAGCAGTTGCAAGCACTAAAAACAGTGGAATAATGACAATATACTGGTATGAATGCGTGGGTGGAGTGGGTGGTTGTCGCTCTCGCTTGTAAACAATAGCACACTGACGCTCCCTGGAGTGCCCGCACAGCTGGGCGCCACGCGGACGCGTCCGGGACGAATATCATAAACCGAAGCAAACATCGTTATGGGAGTCACTATTTTGACGTAAAAATGTATCGCTAACCGAATTTATCGCTATCCGACGCCATCGTTAACCGAGGTATGACTGTACATATGGATGAAAAAAATACAATACAGTACTTTAATGTAAAATTTGTGCCAAACTATCAACTTCTTCATGAATTTAATTGCCATTTTCTGCTATACAGGATTAAAAGCACTGAGGTGTATTTTTATTACTTTTTTTTTTTAAACATGTCGGACGTCTCCCACAATCTTCAGCCAGTCTGGTTGAAGAATTGTACAATAGCATAATTTTCATCAAAATGTTTTCATGAACTTACCATTTAGTAATTTGCATTCCTCTCTTATTACAGGTAAACGATAATGGTATTGCTAGGTAAGTTAAATCATTATTTATACAAAAAAAAGTTCTTAAGCTAGTTGGCTTCTCTTGTACATATGAGTTAGATGGGAATCCACTTGTGGTTCACTAAGCCAGCCCTTGATAGTATTTCCACTATAGTCCACCTGGATAGTAGCTCTTGACCAAGTGATAACGTCACAGCATTTCAACTAAATGACGTAATATCATAGTTCATATACATCACTTAATAAAATCAGGTAATAATCCGAAACACAAATGCTATGTAATTATAGTGATATTGAAATTATATAAATTAAAGGTTAAAGAATAATTACCTCTTATAAGAAGAACATCTAAAAAAGCAAACTAGTTACCAGTAAAATATGAAGTTAAAGCACTTGCAGTTATTGACAGTTGCTTGAAACATCAAGAGCTTTTTGGCTGTTGTAAAAAGTGGCATTGTGACTGTAAAAATAAATTTGTATATTGTGTAAGTGGAATATTTCGGTTTGGATGGTAAATAAAATTTGTATTTATGCTGTATAATTCAACAAATATTGCATTGAACTGCAGATTCTTAAACCCATTTTTGTCGTAATTTAACTTGTTTTGTATTGAACCATCTAGCATTAAGACATAAATTTATTACAATTAAAAGTATATTTTTTTGTTTCCACCTTATAATCTTTAATATTAAATATATACAAATATCCATTTATCATGTGATTATTTTGCATAGCTTAATTCAGTTGAATACCCTTGCAGTCTCTTTAAACAGACCAGCATCTCCTAAAAAATACAGTTGGATAGAAGAGAATATAGCTTCTGCATTGGTTAAAAGTATTTCTGCAAAAGACAGAGCCATCCTTCTGCTAGTGTGAGATCCATTTGTCAGGGATTTCCTATTGGTTATCCCCGATTCTTCTTTGGGTATCCGTTTCAACACTCAGGCAATTTGCATTGGTGTATCCTTTCACCTAACTGCCCTTATTCTCACATGACACAGGCATACCTACAGCAGTACACTGTCAAACCAGTTTGGACTCCATAGCCCTAGTTGATGTAGAGGTCAGCTATATGAGAAACCTTCCCGTAGTGCAAAGAGCACCATAGTTATGTAGACCTAACAGCAGCCAGAAACCTCCAAATGGTAAGGAGATAATGTAGGACTGTAACATACACAATGACATTGGCCAAACTTATCTCCAGATATGGTGGTGTTGCCATTGTCCGGATGATTCTGAAGATCCTTGAATACAGGGGCCACACACACACTTTTACACTATTGTCATTGGGAAAATTTGGCAAGGTGTAAAACAGACTTAAGAAGTGGGAAGGACTGCTGAAGGAAAATGTGGAGAGAATGGAGAAACAGAATTAGCATTAAGTCACAAGAGAAAAGGGAGAAAAAATCGAGTAGTGAGAATGGAGGTCCATAAACTGTAGTAAGAGAAGATAGTGATGGAAATAAATGGTATAAAATACCGACACAATGGAAAAATAAACACATAAGCAGTATAATGTGATCCTTTATTGACAACGTTTCGCCCACGCAGTGGGCTTTATCGAGTCACAGACAGATCTACCTGGAAAATGAGCAACATGGAGATATATATAGGGTACAGTCAGGTGGAGAATGCTGGGTCAGGTGGAGAATGCTGGGTCAGGTGGAGAAAGCTGCATGTGAGTCTTAAAAGTAGTGTGATAGTTAAAAACATAGTGTGACTTAAAGGACCTGCAGTGTACCATTCTTGAGTTCTAGGTGGGATAGCGTTGAAGAAGTTTCTTGGCAATAGGTTCAGCTATGTTATAGAAGCCGTTGTTCTGGTTGAAGTTGTTGGATATACAGATGAGTGATGATTCTAGGATTCTTCGGTATTGCGTGTTGTCTTCTCTGTCGATGAGTCTTGCGTTTCTGTAGTTGATTAAATGGTTGTGTAAATTTCGGTGTTGAACACAGGCATTTCTTGAGTCGTCAGATCTGCCTGCGTACTGGTGTTCTGAAATGCGTGTTTGTAGGTCTCTGGATGTTTCGCCAACGTATAATTTGCTGCAGCCATTACAAGGGATTGTGTATACTCCTGCCATGGATTGAAGCTTTTCCTGTCTGTTACTGGTAATGTCCTTAATGGTGGTGGATGTGGAGGTGGATACTCGGAATGAGGTCTTAGAAAAAATGTTGGAAACTTGTTTGGAAATGGAGTTGGTGGGAAGGACTATGTATCTCTTCTCAGCAGTGTCTTCTCTGGGTGTGTTGAAGATGTTTAATGCCCGTCGTCTGCAGTCTCTAATGAAGTGACGAGGATAGTGAAGTTTGGAAAAAACTTGTTCAATGAGGGAGCATTCTTCTTCAAGGAACTCACTGCTGCAGATTCTGAGTGCGCGCAATTAAAAGCCTATAATTACACCACGTTTAATTTTGGTGTCGTGGTGAGAGTAGAAGTGGAGAAGATCGTGTTGATTGGTAGGTTTTTGATAGACTTTAAAACGAAGTTCATGGTCAGCTTTGAATGCTCCCTCATTGAACAAGTTTTTTTCCAAACTTCACTATCCTCGTCACTTCATTAGAGACTGCAGACGACGGGCATTAAACATCTTCAACACACCCAGAGAAGACACTGCTGAGAAGAGATACATAGTCCTTCCCACCAACTCCATTTCCAAACAAGTTTCCAACATTTTTTCTAAGACCTCATTCCGAGTATCCACCTCCACATCCACCACCATTAAGGACATTACCAGTAACAGACAGGAAAAGCTTCAATCCACGGCAGGGGTATACACAATCCCTTGTAATGGCTGCAGCAAATTATACGTTGGCGAAACATCCAGAGACCTACAAACACGCATTTCAGAACACCAGTACGCAGGCAGATCTGACGACTCAAGAAATGCCTGTGTTCAACACCGAAATTTACACAACCATTTAATCAACTACAGAAACGCAAGACTCATCGCCAGAGAAGACAACACGCAATACCGAAGAATCCTAGAATCATCACTCATCTGTATATCCAACAACTTCAACCAGAACAACGGCTTCTACAACATAGCTGAACCTATTGCCAAGAAACTTCTTCAATGCTATCCCACCTAGAACTCAAGAATGGTACACTGCAGGTCCTTTAAGTCACACTATGTTTTTAACTATCACACTACTTTTAAGACTCACATGCAGCTTTCTCCACCTGACCCAGCATTCTCCACCTGACTGTACCCTATATATATCTCCATGTTGCTCATTTTCCAGGTAGATCTGTCTGTGACTCGATAAAGCCCACTGCGTGGGCGAAACGTTGTCAATAAAGGATCACATTATACTGCTTATGTGTTTATTTTTCCAAGAGAAGATAGTAAAGGAGAGGAGGTAAACAGAAGAGAGAAGAAGGGTGAAGATGTCACTACCATATAAATGTAGAAAGAAGAAATAAAAGCTACCACCTTTAATAAGGAGGAATGAAAATTTTGTTTGAAGGATGGCAAATAATGATCATTAATTTCTGATTCTGGCAAGTAGCATAACCAATACACTCTACTCTTTATGTAGAAGAAAGTTTTGTAAGTTTTTGAGTCAGTACAGCTGATAGAGTTAAGAGGTTGGGCTAGCTGTTGTGACTCAATCCCCTCCAGACACAACTAGCTGGTTACAGTAAGTACCTAAGACTACCCTATTATGATGTAACATAACTATTCTTTAAGTTATAAAACTAGTAAAAATAGCAATTCTTTGTATATGGGAAAAATATTAAAAGACTTCAATTAACCTATGAAGAAAAATTTGCGATATGCACACATCCTTTTAAGCTAACATCAGATTATCTTTCATTAGATATTATCCACCTTAGACACAACATTTATGAAGGAATTCAGGGAAACTGGTTAGCTGAATTTGAGTCCTGGAAGTGGGAAGTACAGTGCCTATATTCTGAAGGAAGGGTGGGGATATTTGGTAGCTTGGAGGGGCATCTGAACTGTAGAAAACACCAAACCACAGTACAGGTGGGGTAGAACCCATGGGAAGTGAGTCATAAAACTTCAGGCCAGTGGAGCCCATGCTAACCTCCATATGGTGTATAAATATACCTAGTTGGATGAATCTTATTGTAGCCAGCTGGCTCAGTGGCTTACACACTGGCCTGGTGAAAGTCCAGTAAGTTGGTCCAGTAGGCTTATCAACTTACCTTCACCTCTGTCTTCTCAGATGTCCCCGAAGAAGCCTCCTCATTGGAGTCTGCTCTCCACTGTGAGACAGACCCAGTTTTGTGCACTCCAAGCAAGTTTAGCTGATAAAGGGTTTGAGGGCAAATTTTTCCTTAATCTTGTCATTGGTTAATTGTGAAATCACTTTCCATATGTAATATGACCAAGTTCCCATTGTGCATGTACAGGGTGTTGCAAAGCTGATGATCTTCCAACTTCAAGTGGTGACTGACACATTATCACTGTCAGGCACCATGCCCAATTGAATTGGGTCTGAAGAAAAGGTATTCTTTTTCAGATGGTCTTTACACTTTTTTAGGAATATGGAGGAGACATCTGTTATCTTGAGCTTCAAGGGCTTATTAACTCTTGAATGGAGATAGTTGTTCAGTCTGCTTGTACTCACCACTGTGGTCAAAATTACTCCTAACTGTCACTCTGTCCCCTCATTGGTCTATCTGGTAGGTTTGCTATCCTGCCAACTGATCTGTTTTGCATGAGACTACCTGACAGAGAGGGGGAAAAGTATGGCTCTTGGCTCATCTTCGTCAACAAGAATGCCTTCTATCTATCTCATTTTCTTCAATGACTCGTCATCCTGACCTTGTCATTGCACTCAATGATTCCTCTATCCCAATGCACAACCATTACCAGTTTCTTCAAGCACACCTTTTATGCTTTTTTTTTATCTAAAGCCATTAATGCTTCCCAGACCTCTTCTGCTAACACTATCATGGTGACAGCAGATGTCAACATGCCCCCTGCCACTACCATTATGGACAGGTTAATGTGTTCTCGGCACTACATTGGGGGCAGAGGTCGTTGTATCCTCACCCTCCATCAACACCTATAAAGTAGAGCACACCCTGTGTCTGCCCTTGCTGTGCACTGAGAGACGTGCTGTCGTTGTTTCTTGCACTCGTCTGTTCTTGTCTGCCACCCACAACTATGCCCTCTCTAAGTGTGGTTGAAGATGTGTCCAATATAGACACACTAAAGAGTATCATGCTTTTATGAAGCTTACTAATATTTAATGCTTTTTGACTATAATAATATATAAGCTACTGCCCTGTTAGCTGCCTTGTATACATGTTCCTCCTTTCACCTGCAAACACCATCTTTTTTTTATCTACAAATCATCTTGAACTTTAAAACTAATGCTGTTTCAATCTCCTTTTCTTCTATATTTTCTCCCACTACTTCACTTGTCTGAGTGTGTTTAGTCTCTCCATACACATAGATCCTTGGGGCGTACTGCATTTTATTGCTGCCTACTGGCTTTACTGGTTTCAACAGACTGCATCTCTTTACGAGTGCTTCCTTTCTTTGTCTGTCATCTAATGGAACATCTAAGAATACACAAGTAATTAGGAAGAGCAACAGCTGTTGATTTCCCTATTTTTACATGTGTGTATTTGTTTCCACATAACAAAGCTTCTCTAAACATTACAATCTACATATCTAGGGCTCACTGCTTAAGGTCACTGCAGATCTAGTTGTTCTACTAATCACTGCCTAGATTATGCATTTATTCACATACCAGAATCTGCTCTGCATGCCATTACTTTTATCAGCGCAATTTGAAAGAATGTGCAAAAGCTGACAGGCAAGTATTCCAGTCTTTGATATTACTGACAAGAAAATGCCTGGCTATTTTGGAGTGGCAATAGCTTTGGTACTAAATCAACTTGGTCATATTTCCCAGTGGCAACATTTATTGCTTGGTTTCCTCCTGTCTTTTCTCATGCAAGAATCTTTGTTTCTAGATTCTTACTTCTTGTAATGAGGAGCCCTATAATGTAGCTTTTACACTCCTTGAACTTACATCATTATCAAAATATTAACCTACAGTGACTGGGCCATATAATATACATATTCCTATATAACAACATTTTAACTTATCAGCACTTGCTTTCAAGTTGCACCTCGTCAGTCAGATCATGTCTTGAAGGTATTTTACTCCTTCATTTGTAAACTCTAGTAGTCCTTCCTTTTCAGAAGCCAAGTGCATCAGGGTAACACCCATCCCATCTTTTCAGCTACATTTTCCAATTACTAGGATATATGGGTAATGGCATTTGTGTTGTTCTTAGAGTCTTAGCATTATCCATCACCCCATCAGTTTGGCTATAGGTAAGGCTGTTTTGCCATGGACCTTATACTGTATCCACGCATGCACGCACGCTCACACACACACACACACACACACACACACACACACACACACACACACACACACACACACACACACAAGTCGAAGCTGCAGTAGCCAGGATAAGGGCCCTAGAATGTGAAGTAAATAGGCTGAAGTGAGTTACAGGGGTATGGACCAGAGGGGACATAGCATCTGAAGCTGGTACACCCTTACCGAACAAGGAACCCAACGAGAAGGAAGGAGACATAACCTACGCTAAGGCCCTATCAGTCCACCAAGCAGGGCCGAGAAATGAAGGGGGAGAGCAGCTGGGAGTGGGGGTGAAGGTGGAGAGGGGGGATAGGTCACACACAGTGGCACGACCAGGCCACCAAGAGCTACAGGAAAACATTGGGGAGACACAGAGGAAAAGGCAATGGGAAGGAGAAGTCAGAGTTTATTCACGGGCTTCAGAAGAGCGAGTTAAGGACACACAATGAAAGATGGCAGGAGGAAAGACAGGAGATTGAAAACATCATCAGAGAAATAGGTGAAGAGGACATGTCTGAGATAGTAGATTTTCAGAGAATAGGGGGGTATGTGAAGGGGAGAAAACAGCCGGTCAAGCTGATTTTCAAGACAGAAACAGTGCAAAACAGGATCCTGCAAGAGATCCCATGTCTGAAGGAATCGTCAGCATACAAGAGGGTGTTCCTAGACCGGGACAGAACAAAAACAGAACGACAGCAGCTGAGGGAGTGGAGGCAAAAGCGAAAGAAGCTAGGAAGAGAGACATGAACAGAATTAGCAGAGGTCAACCAGAGCAGGGAAGAGCAACAAGAGTAAACACACAGACCCATTCCCAGAACCCCAAAACCAAACATGCTATCCCAACACAGACCACAGACCACAATCCACACTTACAGCCCCCACCCCACACTATGCTGTAGAATCCCGCAGCTCACCGCCAGGTCCCCCACCCCCACAGACCCCCAAAACAGTGTTGGAGAGGAAACTGAAGGTATGGTGCACCAACGCTGATGGAATAACGAATAAGTGGGAGGAGTGGCATGAAAGAGTCAAAGAGGCATCACCAGACATCATAGCCCTCACTGAAACCAAGCTCACAGGGATGATAACAGATGCCATCTTTCCAACGGGATATCAGATCCTGAGGAAAGACAGAGGGAACAGAGGGGGTGGAGGAGTGGCACTGCTGATCAAAAACCGATGGGATTTTGATGAGCTGGAGAGAGGAGACAGAGGAGAAGCAAGAGATTATATAATAGGAACGCTTCTGTCCGGAGGTCCCAAGATGGTAATTGCAGTGATTATAACCCACCACAGAACAGCAGGAGGCCAAGGCAAGAGAATGATAAGAGTAATAGAGCGATGGTTGACACACTGGCCGAAGTTGCCAGAAGGGCTCATGTGAGTAGGACGAAGCTACTGATCATGGGTGACTTCAACCACAAGGAAATCGATTGGGGGAACTTGGAGCCACATGGGGGCCAAGAAACGTGGAGGGCTAAGATGGAGGTGGTACTGGAAAATCTCATGTACCAACACGTAATTGACACTACCAGAGAGAGAGGAGAGGATGAACCAGCGAGACTGGACATAGTATTCACCTTGAGTAGTGCAGATATTGAGGACATCACATATGAAAGACCCCTTGGGGCCAGTGATCATGTGGTTCTAAGCTTTGAATACATAGTTGAGTTACAAGTGGAGTGGGAAGCAGGAAGGGATGGACAAACGAAGCCAAACTACAAGACAGGGGACTACGTAGGCATGAAGAACTTCCTGCATGGATTTCAGTGGGACAGAGACCTGGCAAGGAAGTCAGTAAACGAGATGATGGAATATATGACAACAATTTGCAAGGAAGTTGAGGAGAGGTTTATACCCAAGGGTAACAGGAAAAGCGAAAAAGCCAGGATGAGCCCATGGTTCACCTAAAGGTGCAGGGAAGCCAAAACCAAGTGTGCCAGGGAATGGAAGAAGTATAGAAGGCAAAGGACCCAGGAGAATAAGGAGAGCAGTCGTAGAGCCAGAAATGAATATGCACAGGTAAGCAGGGAGGCCCAAAGACAATACGAGAATGACATAGCAGCGAAAGCCAAATCTGACCCAAAGCTGTTGTACAGCCACATCAGGAGGAAAACAACAGTCAAGGACCAGGTGATCAGGCTGAGGAAGGAAGGAGGGAAGGTCACAAGAAATTACCGCGAAGTGTGTGATGAGCTCAACATGAGATTCAAAGAAGTGTTCCAGAAAGACGGAGAGGTAGGGTACACCATCAGGTGCTGGACACAATACATACAACTGAGGAGGAAGTGAAGAGGCTGCTAAGCGAGCTAGATACCTCAAAGGTGATGGGGCCGGATAACATTTCTCCATGGGTCCTAAGAGAGGGAGCAGAGGAGCTATGTGTACCACTAACAACAATCTTCAACACATCTATCGAAACAGGGCAACTACCTGAGGTATGGAAGACAGCAAATGTAGTCCCAATTTTTAAAAAAGGAGACAGGCACATAGCACTAAACTACAGACCAGTGTCACTGACATGTATAGTATGCAAGGTCATGGAGAAGATTATCAGAAGAGTGGTGGAGCACCTAGAAAGGAATGAGCTTATCAACGACGGCCAACACGGTTTCAGGGACGGGAAATCCTGTGTCACAAACCTACTGGAGTTCTATGACAGATGACAGCAGTAAGACAAGAGAGAGAGGGGTGGGTAGATTGCATATTCTTGGACTGTAAGAAGGCATTTGACAAAGTTCCACACAAGAGATTAGTGCAGAAGCTGGAGGACAAGGCAGGGTTAACAGGGAAGGCACTACAATGGATCAGGGAATACCTGTCAGGAAGACAGCAGCGAGTCATGGTACGTGGCGAGGTGTCAGAGTGGGCGCCGGTGACAAGTGGGGTTCCACAGGGGTCAGTCCTAGGACCGGTGCTGTTTCTGGTATTTGTGAACGACATGACGGAAGGAATAGACTCCAAAGTGTCCCTGTTTGCAGATGATGTGAAGTTGATGAGAAGAATTCAATCAGACGAGGACCAGGCAGAACTACAAATGGATCTGGACAGGCTGCAAGCCTGGTCCAGCAATTGGCTCCTGGAGTTCAACCCCACCAAGTGCAAAGTCATGAAGATTGGGGAAGGGGAAAGAAGACCGCAGACGGAGTACAGTCTAGGGGGCCAGAGACTATAAACCTCAATCAAGAAAAAAGATCTTGGGGTGAGTATAACACCAGGCACATCTACTGAGGCGCACATCAACCAAATAACTGCTGCAGCATACAGGAGCCTAGCAAATCTAAGAACAGCTTTCCGACATCTTAATAAGGAATCATTCAGGACCCTGTACACTGTGTACGTTAGGCCCATATTGGAGTATGCAGCACCAGTTTGGAACCCACACCTAGCCAAGCACGTAAAGAAGCTAGAGAAAGTGCAAAGGTTTGCAACAAGACTAGTGCCGGAGCTAAGGGGTATGTCCTACGAGGAGAGGTTAAGGGAAATCGACCTGACGACACTGTGGAGGACAGGAGAGATAGGGGGGACATGATAATGACATAAAATACTGAGAGGAATTGACAAGGTGGACAGAGACAGAATGTTCCAGAGATGGGACACAGCAACAAGGGGACACAGTTGGAAGTTGAAGACTCAGATGAATCACAGGGATGTTAGGAAGTATTTCTTCAGTCACAGAGTTGTCGGGAAGTGAAATAGTTTGGGAAGCGATGTAGTGGAGGCAGGATCCATTCATAGCTTTAAGAAGAGGTATGATGAAGCTCATGGCACAGGGAGAGTGACCCAGTAGCGGCCAGTGAAGAGGCGGGGCCAGGAGCTGTCTCGACCCCTGCAACCACAACTAGGTGAGTACAACTAGGTGTACACACACACACACACACACACACACACACACACACACACACACACACACACACTGCCTTTAATATATTTTATCCCAAGCTCATTCTTTTGTCTTCAGAGCCTCTTCAAGAGGGGCTCCTTGCTGTGGTGAAGAGGCTCTTGGTCTGAGGAATTGGACCTTTTGGTCTTCTTCCTCAGACCGAACCTAATTACCCCCCAATCCCCCCTCCCTTTTCCCATTTTCCCATCCTCCCTTTTTCCCTTTTCCTCCTTCCTCCTCATCCCTCCCTTATTTCCTTCCCATTTTTAACCTGGGAGCTTCCTCCACAGGCATTCTAGTTCCTAGGTAGGGGAAGGGTATCGTGGTCCATCCCATTCCGTTGAGGTCCTTGGTGGTGGTGTAGTTTGCCGTGGAATCTGGATCGCCTGGGGATGTCCGTTCCTCTCCGGTCTCCCGGGAGTGGCCTTGGGTATCTTTCGGGCGACGGGTGTATCTCTGGAGGCCACATGATAATGACATAAAATACTGAGAGGAATTGGACAAGGTGGACAGAGACAGAATGTTCCAGAGATGGGACACAGCAACAAGGGGACACAGCTGAAGTTGAAGACTCAGATGAATCACAGGGATGTTAGGTAAGTATTTTCAGTCACAGAGTTGTCGGAAGTGAAATAGTTTGGGAAGCGATGTAGTGGAGGCAGGATCCATTCATAGCTTTAAGGAAGAGTAAGATGAAGCTCATGGCACAGAGAGTGACTCAGTAGCGGCCAAGGAAGAGGCGTGGGCCAGGAGCTGCCCTGACCCCTGCAACCACAACTG
>WNWK01015157.1:0-45000 GCA_009830355.1 Cherax destructor
TGGAATTTCATGACAGGAATTTAGAATCTAACGACTTTTTAGAAGTAGTTCAGGATTGCTTTTGAAGCAGTTTGTAACAGAACCACAAGGGAAATAACCTACTTGACTTGGTTCTGGCAAGCAAGGAAACCCTTGTTAATAATTTAGAAATTACAGAGGAACTCGGCTCAAGCGACCACAAGTCAGTACCTTTAGCATTGAATGGATGTATGATAGTAGGGTAATTCAGTAATGGTCCGATTTTGCTAGCAGATTATAATGGACTTAGAGAACACTTATCAACTGTGGACTGGGGTGAAGAAGAGGTATCAATTATGACAGTTTTCTTAACACTATACAGGCTGCCCAAGAACATTTATCCCGTATAAAGAAATTAGATCAAGTAGAAATGACCCAAAATGGATGAATAATAGGCTCAAATATCTTTTAGGGCAGAAGAAAGGAATTTATAGGCGCATAAAAAGAGGTGAGGGTCATCTTATAAATCAGTATACTGACATTAAGAGGACGTTAAAAGGAATAAGAAAAGCTAAACGGGACTATGAAATTAAAGTTGCTAGGGATTCAAAAACTAACCCAAAAGTTTTCAGGTTTATAGAACAAAAGTTAGGGATAAGATAGGTCCCTTAAAAATAACTTTGGGCATCTTACTGACAAGGAGAATGATATGTGCCTATTTTTAATAATTATTTTCTCTGGGTTTTTCACACAGGAAGACATTAATAATATCCCAGTAATTTTTACAGAGGCCCAGAAGATAAATTATGTAATATCACAGTCACTAGCGAAATGATTATGAAACAGCTGGACCGACTGAAACAAAATAAATCGCCGGGTCCTGATAGCTTTTTGCAAGGGTTCTTAAGGAATGCAAAATGGAACTCTGTGAACCAATATCTAACATTTTTAATTTATCTCTTCAAACAGGTGTAGTGTCTGATATGTGGAAGATGGCTAATGTAATTCCTATTTTTAAAGCAGGGGACAAGTCACTACCGTCAAACTACCGCCAATAAGCCTGACCTCAATTGTAGCAAATTACTAGAGTCAATTATAGCTGATATTATTAGAAGCCATCTAGATAACCATAATTTGATTAATGATACCCAGCATGGATTCACGAGGGCCGTTCCTGCCTATCTAATTTATTAACCTTCTTCAGTAAAGCTTTTGAGGCTGTTGATCACGATAAAGAATTCGATATTGTTTATTTAGACTTTAGTAAGGCTTTTGATAAGTACCGCACCAGAGACTGTTAAAGAAAGTGGCAGCTCATGGCATTGGGGGAAAAGTGCTGTCATGGATCGAGTCATAGCTCACCAATAGGAAGCAGAGAAGTGTGCATAAATGGGGTTAAATCCGAATGGGGACTTGTAACAAGTGGTGTTCCACAGGGATCAGTCTTAGGCCCATTGTTATTTATAATATATATCAATGACCTTGATGAGGGAATTACTAGTGATATGAGCAAATTCGCCGACGACACGAAGATAGGTAGAATAATTGATTCAAACATAGATGTCATAGAACTTCAGGAAGATTTAGACAAACTTAATTCGTGGTCAGAAAAGTGGCAGATGCAGTTCAATGTAGACAAATGCAAGGTTCTGAAGCTCGGAGTGTCCATAGCAAGCACTTATAAGTTAAATAACGTAGAACTTAGCCATACAGATTGCGAGAAGGACTTGGGGGTGATGGTAAGCAGCAACCTTAAACCAAGACAGCAATGCCTAAGCGTACGTAATAAGGCAAATAGACTACTGGGATTTATATCAAGAAGTGTTAGCAACAGAAGTCAAGAGGTTATATTACAGCTTTATACATCATTAGTAAGGCCTCACCTAGATTACGCAGCTCAGTTCTGGTCTCCATATTACAGAATGGACATAAATTCGTTAGAAAACATTCAGCGTAGAATGACTAAATTAATACATAGCATTAGAAATCTTCCTTACGAAGAAAGATTGAAGACCCTAAAATTACATACACTTGTAAGACGTAGAATGAGGGGAGACATGATCGAGGTATACAAGTGGAAAATGGGTATAAAAAAAGGGGATATAAATAAGGTCTTGAGGATATCTCTCCAAGAAGAGCCCGCAATAATGGATTCAAGTTAGATAAGTTTAGATTTAAAAGGATATAGGAAAGTATTGGTTTGGAAATAGGGTAGTTGATGAGTGGAACAGTCTGCCTAGTAGGGTTGTGAAGCTAGGACCTTGAGTAGTTTCAAATTTAGGTTGGATAAATCATGAGTGAGAGGGGTTGGTTTTAGTGGGACTCGCGCATGAGTGGGTAGAATTGTCAGCTTATTTCTTGGGTAGCATTGAAAATTGGGTTGAGCAAATATTCTGTTAGTGGGACGGATTGTGAAGGACCTGCCTAGTATGGGCCAACGGGCCTGCTGCAGTGTTCCTCCTTTCTTATGTTCTTATGTTCTATGTGCTGAATTGTCCACTTATTGAGGAATATAGAGATAGACAGTATAATAACCTATGTGACATGTCAAGATATCTATTAGTGAAGGTAGGATACCACTTATACTAAGCAAATTTCCTAAATTTGCTTGTAACAGATAAGTGAACTGTAGATATAAATCCAAATTAATTTCCATGAACGTGCCTATCTGTGCTTATGATAATGCGAGCACAGATGGGCATGTTTGTGGAGCAACTGTAATGTGAACAGACTGACTGATGTTGTAGTGGCCAGGCTTAGGCTTGGCTACAGGTACTTCTGACAGTTTGGGAGACACAGAATGATGATCAAACTAAATGCAAATTATGTGATCAGGCATATGGTCACTGTCTTGAACACTATGTCTTAATTGTACACTTATTGAGGAATATAGAGATAGACAGTATAATAACCTATGTGACATGTCAAGATATCTTATTCATGAAATAAGATACCAATTGTAATAAGCAAGATACCTGCTTGTAACAGATAATTGAAATGTAGATATAAACCCAAATGTACAATTGTTAACCCCTTTGGGGCCTAGTGCCTAGGCCTTTTGTGTCTCCATATACTCTTGCGCTACCGTCCACAGGATGGATATGGGGTGCACAATAAACTAGCCACTTCGGTGGCAAAATCTAAAATCTTTTATTCTCTCCGTTTTAGTTTAGTTTGATATCTTTATTATACACCCCATACCCATCCTGTGGGCGGTAGTCAAAATATTACAGAGGTACATAATGGGTCCAGGGACTGGGCCTCAAAGTTTTGATAGCTGAGCAAGTTACAAAGGTAATGAACTCACAAGTTGATAAATAGTTTTTGAAAACCGACGAGTTGAAGATTGAGACACTTATGCAACATATGGGAATCTTTATTAAGGAAACGTTTCGCCACACAGTGGCTTCATCAGTCCAATACAAAGCAGAAAGGTGTAAGGAGAGGAGGAGTTTGAGGTTATCCCATCGGCCTGGAGTCGATGTGTTCAGTCCATCAATCTTGTAGAAAGTACAGCATAGGGCGTAGACGTTTCTTATATACTGTAGTCCAGGCCGAGGGACTGATAACCTCAAACTCCTCCCCTTCTTACACCTTTCTGCTTTGTATTGGACTGATGAAGCCACTGTGTGGCGAAACGTTTCCTTAATAAAGATTCCCATATGTTGCATAAGTGTCTCAATCTTCAACTCGTCGGTTTTCAAAACCATTTATCACTCTGTCAGACACTGCAACATCATGGGATCTTGATACAAGAAATTCTTCAATACTTGTCCAACCTTTGGACGAAGACCTACTTCGACTAGTGGATGGTACCACTATGACCCCGCCTCCTCCTCCTTCGCCTCACCTGACTACAGTATATAAGCCACCTCTACGGACATGTGCTGTACTTTCTACAAGATTGATGGACTGAACACATCGACTCCAGGCCGAGGGACTGATAACCTCAAACTTCTCCTCTCCTTACAACTTTCTGCTTTGTATTTGACTGATGAAGCCACTGTGTGGCGAAACGTTTCCTTAATAAAGATTCCCATATGTTGCATAAGTGTCTCAATCTTCAACTCACAAGTTACAAAGGTAATGAACTCACAAGTTACAAAGGTAATATTCTCGTCCGCTGATGAGTTGCATACACTGTGGCTGCTGAGTTTATTATTATTTATTTATACAATCATACAGTTTTTATTCATAATTAATTTTACTTATCTTCAATTTATATAAATTGACTTATACCTAAAAAATAGTTAAATAAAAACAACTTCGGTATGTACTCGGCAAATTTAGTCATGAGCAATTTCTTTACCTTCACCAGCTGATGAGCTGCATACTCTATAGCTGCTTATTTTATTATTATTTCTTTGTACAATCATAATTTTTTATTTATAATAATTTTTTACTTATCTTACAATTTATATAAATTTATTTTAGTTAAATACAGGTACATAAAAAAACTTCGGAAAGTGTTCATCACATTTAGTTGATATCTGTTTGTTTACATTCAACAGCTGATGAGTTGCATTTGCTGAAGATACTTATTTTATCATTATTTTTTTTTGTACAATCATACAGTTTTTATTCATGATTTTTTTACTTACCTTCCAAATTATATAAATTTATTTTAACCTAAGAATAGGTAAATAAAAAAAAATATTGTGAAGTTCCTCGACACATTTCATATCAGTTTGTTTACCTTCACCAGCTGACGAGGAGCTCACCTTGTGGCTGCTCACTTTATTCTTAGTTATTGATAAAAACAAGTATTAAATAAAGCTAATTAGCATTATAAATGCCTCTTCTGCACTCCAGTTATCTGTCGAAGTGGTGGGTTTGATTATTCAATTATTATTTTACATTATAGTAAAGTAAGTAAAGTAAATTTTATTTCTTTGCAGATTGCAGATTGCATAGGTATTGGTAGTTACAATGTAAATTGAGTGCAAAGAGAGCCACTAACATGCCATGGCATTAGGGGCAGCTTAATCTAGTAACTTAAAGACTATGTACTTAATATTAGAGAAATTTATTGAGTTTATTCTAGTTAAAAATTGTTTTCAAAATTACAATATGATGAAATTTTACTGTTTAAATTATTATATGATGATATTAGATTGTTACAGGTGTTTAAATTCTCGAATGGTAATATGGAATTGAGATTATCTTAAGGAAAATAACATTTAGCATTTTTGACATTAACTTATAATATGAGTATTTAGTTTTGATTGAGTAGGGGTAACATAATAGTAACATATTATTAAAAATTTAGATTATCGTATAGGAAAGTAATAATGAGCATTTTTCAAGGTAGTTTATAGTATGATCATTTAGTTTTGGGTGAGTAGGTGGTTTTTGAGTTGAGTCTTAAATTGATTTTCAGACAAGATTATCTTAATATTTACTGGTAATGAATTCCAGATTCTGGGGCCCTTTATGTGCATAGAATTTTTACATAGGTTGATATGAACACGGGGTATATCAAAAAGTGATCTGTGTCTTGTGTTGTGGTCATGGGTCCTATTAAAGTTGGTGAGGAGAATTTTGAGCGGAGGGTTTATATTAGAGTGTAAAGTTTTATATATGTAGTAGGCACAAGATTAAGTATGAATGTTCTTTACGGTGAGTAGTTTTAGACTTTTGAATATTGGTGGAGTATGCTGTCTAGAGTGGGAATTTGTTATCATTCTGACTGCGGCCTTTTGTTGTGTTATGAGTGGTCTAAGGTGATTTAATGTTGTTGATCCCCATGCACAGATTCCATAGGTGAGATACGGGTAGATAAGTGAATGATATAGTGCAAGGAGAGCTGATTGTGGTACATAATAGCGTATCTTTGATAATATGCCTACTGTCTTCGAGATTTTCTTGGAAATTTGTTGTATGTGTGTTTGGAATTTAAGGCTACTGTCAAGGTGGATTCCTAGGAATTTTCCCTCTGTGTGTGAAACTTCGGGTAAGGGAATTATACCAGCTCTGTATGACCCTGGTGGTTTAGTGCTTCGTTTTGATTATAATCATAATAATAATGGAATTATACAAATATACATCGTTATCTATAATACTGATTCGCACATATCAGAGAAACTTTTTGTTTTATTTTATGCTGTATGACCTCTGTAGGTTTGGCGCTTTTTTATAATAATTATAATAATAATAATAATAATAATAATAAATTATTATTTTGTTGCATTAATGGGGATCGCTTAAGCCATATGGCTCGTACATTGCCTGGGGGAATAGGAAGCAATCAGGTTCGATCCTAGGAAGGAGAGGTCAGGTTTAATCCCTTGTGTAAGAACCCCATACCAGCGTCATGGTACCTGGGTGTTAGTCACCTTACACCTGTTGTTACTATTCACCTAGCAGTGAGTAGGTACCTGGGTGTTAGTCACCTTACACTTGCTGTTCCTGTTCACCTAGCAGTAAGTAGGTACCTGGGCGTTAGTCAACGGTTG
Source organism: Cherax destructor (assembly GCA_009830355.1). Taxonomy (NCBI): domain Eukaryota; kingdom Metazoa; phylum Arthropoda; class Malacostraca; order Decapoda; family Parastacidae; genus Cherax; species Cherax destructor. Next base: position 6,414 of record WNWK01015157.1, read on the forward strand.
TGGGTCGCATCCTGGAGAGATTATTAATTAAAGAACTACAGTGGAAATAAGACAGATAGTCCATGATGATGCACTAACTTTATTGGGTTATCCTGGGTGGCTAACACAGTAACACTCCCTCAGGTTAAAAGTCCTAAAAAAAATCTTATAGTGATGGAAAAGCCCACATGTGAACTGGTGCCTGACTAAAAGCACCAGGACATGCTTAACTCACTATGACAAAAGTGTAAAATCAGTCATGGCTATATACAAAATAGAAAAAAATAATAGCTAAAACTCCCAGCTCACCCACGTTAAAAGAAATTTAATAATTAGACCTCCGAGGAGGTGCTTTGCTGCCTTGATGCTGGAGGGTTAGTGATCCGAGGAATTGAACCTACCTTTCTCTTCCTTGCATCAAACTTGATTACCTTCCCACTCCTGTGGTGCTGTATGACCCCTACATGTTTTGTGCTTCCTCATGATGAGATTGAGGGCTTGATTTATTGTGTATCATGACCACATTATTTTAGAGAGGTGTATAAATTATAGTACTTACTATAAATTTGTACAAAGGCTCGGAATGTACATTGACTAGCAACAAAGACAAACATTTGAGCCATTAAAAAACAAGACCCAAGTAGGTTAGCCTCTAAGGTGCCCTGATGCAGGTAAAGGGCTCTTGATCCAGGGATAGGAGCTGCCCTCTTCTTCGGATCTGATTTCACTATCTCCTGTTACTAAGTCACTGTATAACCCCCTGTGATTTAGTACTTCCCCCAAGAATATAATAATACTTAAGCAAGTTAGTGTTGTTAAATTAGACACATATGCAACACTTGGGTATCTTTATTGAGGAAACGTTTCGCCACACAGTGGCTTCATCAGTCCAATACAAAGAAGAAAGTAGCAATAAGAGGAGGAGTTTGAGGTAATCAGTCCCTCGGCCTGGAGTCGATGTGTTCAGTCCATCAATCTTAAAGTAAATACAGCATAAGGCAAATAGAAGTTGCTTATATACTGTAGACAGGTGAGATGAAGCAGGAGGAGGCGGTTAACAACTTGTCGGTTCTCTAAACCATTCATCTACAAGTTAGTGTTGAAGCTAAGGGTGTGTGTTTGTGCATACTGGTATATGTTGGAGATGCTATCATAAACCTCAAATAAAAAATTGTACAACTACATGAGTGAGTGTGAGGGGTGACTTGCTTAGCTTGGGCCAGTAGGCCTGCTGCAGTGCTTATTCTTTAGTGGATGTGACATAGATCTGCCTAGCATGGGCCAGGAGGCCTGTTGCAGTGCTCCTTCTTAAGTGGATGTGACTTTGACCTGCTTAGCATGGGCCAGTAGGCCTGCTGCCTTGCTCCTTTCTTATATTATTGTATTCTTATTTCAGGTATGTTGTAGCCAGCAGAACACCTACAAAATGTATATATGTCATTAAGAACTCTCAGCGGTACCTGTCTTCTGCTCAAGTGACAACTGCTTTACGTCCTTTCTACTTTCTTGTTCACCCAGATCTATTTGGTCAGCATCCACGAGCCCAACATGTTAATGATTCTTCCCTCAAAGTACTCAATAGTCACCTTGATTTACTCATCAATCATGAGAAACCAAGACCTGTTAGTCTCAGGTTTTATGTCAAAAATAAGAAAATGCAAGGTATGAAAACCAATTTTTGGTTAAGTTATGTTTAAGAGGCTTCAGTTAGGTTTGAAATATGTTAATTGATTATAATATCATATTACATGTATATCGGGTTAACTGGACTTGAGTCCTAGAGGTGGGAAGTACAGTGCCTGCACTTTGAAGGAGGGGTGGTAATGGGAAGTACAGTGCCTGCACTCTGAAGGAAGGGTGGTAATGGGAAATACAGTGCCTGCACTCTGAAGGTATGGAGATATTTGTAGTTTTGAACTGTAGTATTGGCACCCCTCTGGCAAGACAGTGATGGAGTGAGTGATGGTGAAAGTGTTTCTACTTTTTTGGGTCAGCCTGCCTTGGTGGGAGACAGCTGGTTTGTTAAGAAAAATAATATTATGAAACAAATTTTTTATTAGTATAATATTTACAAATACTGCTAAATAAGAATTGAAAAACATCACTTTAGAGAAATTGTGTGTTTGGGTTCCATGAACCACATTGGGACTAACATCCATTCTACTGAACCTCATGACACCATCAATAGATATTTATATAAGTTTTCTCTCTACTTTTGTCCTTTACACTTGCACACTTGTGCTCCTTGTAGCATGTACCTCAGAACCACTCATCATTTATCATGGCCTTGTATGAAACACCAGACAAAGATAAGAGGCAGACACCAGGGTAGAATTTTGATACAACTGTACCAGAATAACGTCATCAGATCACAAAATGGGTGGGGTTTGAACCTGTGCCAAGTGAGTTCAAACCCCACATGTACCGTGACTTGTTTATACTCATGTTATTGTGATTTCCTGAGTCATAATGCCATCAGATCCACATTTAAGAATACATGACTGTGTGAACTTCCATAAAACATCATTTAAGGATGAAGAATGAGACACTTGTGCAATATTTGGAAATCTTTATTGTACAATGCACCTATATGAAAAACAGTACAGAATGGGCCAAAAACCTGAGATCATTCTAAATATTACTTGTCAGTCCTTACCAGCCTGATAAGAAGGTCAAAAAAATTGTATTATGAACAGAGTCCATAACATAAAAGGTGATATGAAAAAGACCTGGAAGACCCTATCTGAAATTCTAGGAACTAAAAAGATATCCAAAAACAAAACAATCAAATTAACAAAATCAGATGAACCCCTACTCCCATCAACTGAAACAGCAAACAGACTCAATATTTTCTTCTCAACCATAGGAAAGACTCGAGCGAGTAAGATCCCAAGCTCAAACACCCGTCCATCAGACTACCTCATGGGCACCTACCCAAATACACTATTCCTAGCTCCAACCAACCATTCAGAAGTCTCATTCATCATCAACACCCTTAAAAACAAGGCAGGAGATATAAATAACTTACCACCTTTTATGTACACAAAAGCTTCTCAAGTACTATCACCAATTATTGCAACACTCTTTAACAAATACATCGAATCCTCCACCTTCCCATCAATTCTCAAAATAGCTATGGTCACCCCGATCCACAAAGGAGGAGATCAAGCAGACTTGAATAACTATAGACCAATATCTAACTTACCTCTGCTCTCTAAAATCTTTGAAAAATTAATTCATAGGCAGATCTATTCCTATCTCATCTCACACAACATACTCAACCCTGTCAGTTTGGATTCAGGACTAATAAAAGCACAAATGATGCTATTATACATCGCTCTCGAGAAGAAAGGAGTCCCGCTGGGAATCTTTGTATTGATGTACCCTGTGTCCATATCACACTGTGTAAAAACTGTATGCACATAAAGGGCCCCAAAATTTGGAATTCATTACCAGTAAATAGTAAAGTAACCCGGTCTGAACATCAATTTAAGACTTCTCAAAAACCACATACTCACCCTAAACTAAAAACTCAATACAGTGGACCCCCGGTTTTCGTGATTTTTTTGTACCAGAATGCTGCTCAAGTGCCATTACCAAACGAATTTATCCCCATAAGGAATAATGTAAAGTAGACTAGTCCTTTTAGACCCCCAAAAATACACTTACAAAAGCATTTAAAAAAATACACTTACATAAAAGGGCGAGTTTGGAGCAGGACGAACACTGGGGGTCCACTGTACTCAATACTTAACTTTACCAAAAAATCTCCCAATTACCTAAATCTTAAAACCTCAAAATTAGATGCCCAAAGTTCATACATTACTTATACTACATGGTAGTATAAATACCTGCCCAAAACAATACTGCCTTACACCAAATTGTAGCATTCTCATACTGTGAACTACTTTCATCAACACAATGTTATACAGTTTTGTACTTTATTTGTTCCAGAAGGCTGTTTGAGTGCCGTTACCAAACGAATTTGTTCCCATAAAGAATAATGTAAATCAGACCCCCAAAAATACACTTACAAAAGCACTTACAATAATACACTTAATAATTGTTCGAGTTGGGAGCAGTACGAAACTTGGGGTACCTCTGTATTCCCATAATATAATTTAAATATTTACTATTGATATAAACAACCTGCAAAATACAGTGGTACCCCGGGTTACGATGGTCTCCAAACTCGCCCTTTTATGTAAGTTTATTTTTTTAAATGCTTTTGTAAGTGTATTTTTGGGGGTCTAAAAGGACTAGTCTATTTTACATTATTCCTTATGGGGATAAATTCGTTTGGTAATGGCACTTGTACAGCATTCTGGAACGAAAAAATATCGTAAACCGGGGTACCACTGTACTTTCAACTTGTCCCAATGTAATATCCCCAGATTGTTAATTTGAGTAAACTTACTGTCTGCTATAAATAAAAACAGATGTACAACTTAAACAAACTATGATCAATTTCTCTAGTATTAAGTAGTCTGTAAGCTATTAAATTTAGTCTGCCCATAATGCCATGGCATGATATTGGCTCTCTTTGCACTGCAACTCATTATTGTAATTACATAATCTCAATGTAAACTTGCAATGAAATCAAATTTTTACAGTGGTATCCCGGTTTACATAATTAATTCGTTCCAGAATGCTGTTCAAGTGCCGTTACCAAATGAATTTGTTCCCATAAGGAATAATGTAAATTAGATTAGTCCTTTTAGACCCCCCAAAAATACACTTACAAAAGCACTTACAAAAATACACTTACATAATTGTTCGAGTTTGGAGCAGTACGTAAACTGGGGGTCCACTGTATTTGTATTAAATGTTGCACAAGCTGCACAGTTTTCTAGACCATTTACCACACCTTATTTAAGAACTGTAACCCCCTTTTGTTCTATAAATCTGGGTTCATAGTGCATGAATTTGTGTAACTTTGCTATTTCTTATAATGAATCCTCATTTCAAAGTCAGAGTTAAAGTTTTATTTCCACATGATATAATGTTTGTACAGAATATGGGTGACATGCAGTCCATTTCAGACTTTTCATGCGAGGATAAAGTGAATTGAATCATTTGTACTGTGTGTATGCTGATTTTTACTTAGGAAAATTTCATTCCAGGCATCTTAAATACTGTAGCACAATATTATTTATAAAATTTTCATTGCAGGCATCTTGAATACTGTAGCACTGCAGCTAAATAAAACATCAGCTCGAGATACAGTTCATGGAATTCTTAGGGAGTTTGACCTTCCAACCAAATATGTGGATAGTCTTCCAGAGACGCTGCACCAGCCAGATAGGAAAGTCAATTATCATCGACCATTCAATGATTTTACAAGAAACTTCAGCCCAGAAGAAGAGCTCTGCATGACTAGGAGAGAAAATCTGTAGTAAGATATTTTGTGTTGTCTGATTGTGTTGTTGAATAAAATTTGTTTAGTGGCCGGACGTACCGGTGAACCTACAAGATGTTTAGCGGAATGTGTGATTTCAATTAAATTATGCAGAATTATAATACGTACAGTAAATCCTCAACTTACAAACACATTGGGGACCTCCTGTATTGTGTATAATATTCATAATATAGGAAACCTTCAACTTATGAACATGTTGGGGACCTGTATTGTGTATAATAATGATATTATACTCAATTTTGATATAATAATGATGTACACAGTACAGAAAATTCTCAACGTGTTCATAAGTTGAGGACTTAATGTATATGGTCTCCAAACTATGAACACTATCATCAGTACCTAAATTTCTACAATCACTGATTTGCAGTGATGAAAAGGTGTGGCACTTCCTCCAACCTTATTTTGTACAAAGTGCAAATGACATACAAAATCAATCCACATTACAAATTTTCCAAAATATGAATGAAAACAAGTGGTTTTTATGGTTTGGTGTACTGTTGAAGTATGAGCAAGGTAACATTAATGAAGGGATTCAGGGAAACCAGTTAGTTGGACTTGAGTCCTGGAGGTGGCAAGTAGAATACATGCACTCTAAAGGAGGGTTGAGGACATGCAGTTTAGAGAGTGATTTGAATTGCAGTGTCTGTGCATGTCTGGCAAGACAGCTATTGAACAAAAGATGGTAAATGTGCTTCCTTTTTTTTTTTTTTTAGGTTACCCTACCTTTGTGGGCAATGGATTCTGTTAAAAGAAAGAAATCTTGACTTTTATTTTCTCCAAAAATAAGTGCCCACCCCTTATGCACAATTATAAAAAGAAATTGATGCATCAGGTAAATAAACGTATGTTTCCCATCTCTGTCTTCCTCTGTCTTCTCTCTCCCTTTTCTCACTCTGCCCCTTTTCTCATTCTGCTCTCTCTGTCCTGTCTCTCAGTTTAACCTAACTAGCCATCCCTCCACCCATATGCTTTACAATTACACTCTTTCAAGTAAGTGGAGGGGCTGCTTGGTGCTAGTGAAGGGCTCTTTCTCCAAGGAATTGGAGCTGCCCTGCCCTTCTTTGGATCAAGCCTGATTACCTATCAATCCCCTGGCACTTATTACAGAACACATTACATGATGTCATCTTCAGTTTTAACCAGAGTGGACCAGTAAGCCAGCAGATGACTTCAGTTATATGACCTAAAGCTTGTTAATAGTTATCGTATGATTAAGACCCATGTCAGGTCACACTTGTCCTGTTTCCTGACAGATAAAACTCCACCATCATCACCTAGGGCTGTGTGATCCCAACTGGTTCAGAGCTTTCCCATGAATATAATGTGCTTTTTCCTGTGCTCTGAAAGAGGGGTGAAGATATGTCGCAGTTTTTAACAGTAGTGTAGGTGCACCTCTAGCAAGACAGTGATGGAGTAAATGATTACGAAAGTGTTTCTTCTCTTTTTTGGGTAACCCTTCCTTGGTGGGAAACGACTGATGTGTTAATAAAAAGAAGAAGTTATTATTACAATCAAAACTAAATTCTAAACCCACAAGGGTCATATTTTTTGTCAACACACCAGCCGTATTCCACCATTGCAGGGTGACCTAAACAGGAAAACAAAAGTTTTTCTTTTTAAATTTAGTAATTTATACAGGAGAAGTGTTTAAGGGTCATATATAATGCAATAATAGTATTCTTTTGAACTGGATATTTATTTATTGATGCAGTACATGGCTCATCAAGAATATGGGGGAAGCCGAACGAAGATTGGCTGTCAGTGAGCCTATTCGTCAAGATATTGTGCGACTTCGCTCTTGGTTGATCAATGAACTTAATTTAACTAAACTGTCATGGCAGCGAGGTCTAGGCACAACGCACTTGCGAGGATGCCTTCAGGGACTTACAGCCTTGACTGCTCACCATCAAGAAATCAAAGAGATTTTGCAAGGTGAAAAATGGATTTATTACTGTAGAAGAATAAATTTAGGTTCATTCAGAGACTCAAATTTGTGTGAAATTATGTACCTAGAGTTCCTGACCATTTTTGAATCTACAAATAATGAAAAATTATGTTACGACAATTTTTTTCAGATTGGGGCTAGTTTTGTGTTTCAAAAGATGTAACTTTTTAAATGTCACTCTAATGAGCTTCATATTTATATTCATAAGAAAGAAAGATTGGAAAGGAGTGATATTTGAATGTGGAAAATTTACTGAGCATATTTTAATCCTTTGGTTAGTTTTCAAGTTAGAGGTTGTGCATACGTAAATATAAAAAAAAACGGGCCACACAAAAAAAATGAATAATCAGAGCTATTTGTGGGAAACCCATTAGTAAAAAATATTGATAATCAGGACATGCTAATTAAGAGGCTTGTGAATTTGGGCATTCGACTGTATACACTTTAAATTGTAGAGTTGTATTCAGTACAGGTGCTCCTTGACTTACGATGGGGTTAGGTTCCGATGAACCCATCATGAGTTAAAAATATTGTAAGCTGAATATGAATATGATATATGATAAATAAATAAGTAAATAAATAAATAATGTCACTGAATAAGTAAATAAATAATTACTGTAACTAACTAAACACCAGAAGCAGGAGATGCACTTGGGTGTTTAGTAGACATAATGGGCTTGGGAAAATTTGGTTAAATGTTAAGTGCTATTGTACTATCACAAAGTCAAAATATTGTAAGTCAAACCATTGTAAAGTGGGGAGAACCTGTATACACTTGTCACTACTTTCCTGTGATTGTTAAGAGTTCTGAGAGGGAGAGCAATTGTTCCTATAACCAGCAATAGATACACACACACAACCCGCACATAGAAGAGAGGTCAGACTTGGACCATTTACAAAGTCACACTAACACAAAGAAAAGGTAGAAGGGGTATTTATAGGCCAGCAGACAGGGGAGGGCACAAGAAAGTGGTGGAGGAGTAATAGTGGAAGTAGTAGTAGTGGAGTCAGTCAATTCTAGGAAAGAGGAGCACTGCAATAAAGCTGGCGGCCCACATAGGGTAAGGACAAGAACACAGAGGGAAAAAAAGTGATGAAAATAAAATAAAGAAGGACACATACAAGGAGAAATACAGAAGAGAAAGAAGAAAGAGGAGAAGGGGGAAGAGATAGAAGGGGAAGGAATCAGGTTAAGTCACAGGTGTTCTGAAGTTTTGAGCATTTAACAATGTAATGGGAGAGGAAAGCATCTACAGAGACAAAGCCAGGGCTAAGATTCATACAGGGAAAGTTGTGTATAAGGGAGGATTCAACCAGACAGCGACTGTGAAAGTTAGACGTAGGGTAGACAGTTTTAGCAGAAGACCAGTCAATAGGATGACTGTGATCTCTGACATGACAGAAAAGAGCATTGTTGGTGTCAGCAAGCCTAACACTATTTTTGTGGGAACTCTCCTGTCGTCTGCCTTCCCTACATCTCTGGTCTCTCTAATCTCAACAACTCTCTCCGTTCCTTAGATATCAAACCTACCTTTCGCCAGACTAACACTCTTCGCACTAATCTAGTTCATACCTCCCCTCCCTCTATAGATTCTCCTGGTGTCTACTCTATTTCTTGTTCCTCCTGTCCTCTTCAGTACTTTGGAGAAACTGGCCGATCTCTTTCTGACAGACTTAGGGAGCACAAAAATAGTGTTAGCCTTTCCGACACCAATAATGCTCTTTTCTGTCATGTCAGAGATCACAGTCATCCTATTGATTGGTCTTCTGCTAAAACTGTCTACCCTACGTCTAACTTTCACAGTCGCCATCTGGTTGAATCCTCCCATAAACACAACTTTCCCTGTATGAATCTTAGCCCTGGCTTTGTCTCTGTAGATGCTTTCCTCTCCCATTATGTTGTTAAATACTCCAAACTTCAGAACACCCGTAACTTAACCTGATTCCTTCCCCTTCTATCTCTTCCCCCTTCTCCTCTTTCTTCTTTCTCCTCTGTATTTCTCCTTGTATGTGTCCTTTATTTTATTTTCATCATTTTTTTTCCCCTCTTTGTTCTTGTCCTTACCCTATGCGGGCCTCCAGCTTTATTGCAGTGCTCCTCTTTCCTAGAATTGACTGACTCCACTACTACTACTTCCACTACCACTACTACTTCCACTATTACTCCTCCACCACTTTCTTGTGCCCTTCCCTGTCTGCTGGCCTATAAATACCCCTTCAACCTTTTCTTTGTTAGTGTGACTTTGTAAATGGTCCAAGTCGGACCGAAACGTCGTCGTAAGCTCCTCTCTTCTATGTGCGGGTTGTGTGTGTATTGTTCCAGTCACGGTATTGTGCCTTTTTTGTTATTCAGCAATAGATACAGTATAGTGTACAGTATATTTGTTCAGGGTAAGGGGTAGTGGAGGCTCGATCCTCCATCCATTAAGTGCAGATCAAAAACTTCACCCCTCACAGTTGGGTGTCCCAACTCACGCTCTGAAAATAAATGTCTTATTTATTTTCAGGTCGTGCAGTTCACTTTGGCAGCGAGACGGGTGTGAGCTTGGAAGGAAACGTGGTCCTTAGCACTTCTGAAGTGCGTAACCAGTGGCTCAAGGTCAGTCATTTAATATTGACAATTATCGTAACTTGTAAGAAAAATATCTCTAATAATAATTAGCTATTTAGTCAGTACTTATGGAATTTCTTTAGTTAGAATGATGTTTTTGTAGAGAAGATTACTTGTGTATATATCCCTTCAAGTTATCCTTGGGGAAGTGGAGAAGAATCCTCCCTCCATAACCCATGAGTGTCATAAGAGGCAACTAAAATGCGACAAGCAAGGGGCTAGTAATATCTTCTCCTTTATACATTACTAAATGCCAGGAGCAAGGTGTTAGTAACACCTGTATAAATTACTAAATATCAGGAGCAAGATGTTAGTAACACCTTCTGTATAAATTACTAAATATCAGGAGCAAGGTGTTAGTAACACGTGATTTTGTGTAACACGTGATATTGTGTAACACTAAGATATTGTATAACACTAAGATATTGGACATATTTTAACCATCTATCATGGCCAAACACTCATCCTGTGATATAAAACGTTTGGGTGTCTTGCTGGACATCTTCAAATGTCTATTACAGTGCTAAGTCCTTAGCATTGTAATCTATTTAGAGCTTTATCAAGGCAATGCTGAAGCTCTACACAGCTGTAGAGCTTTATCAAGTAAGTTTATTTGGTACAGGTACACATAAATACAGTTAAACAAATTATCATATATAGTAACATATGCAATAAGATCACAGTAAACAGGTGATATCACAATACGCAGAACAACAACTGTGAAAAAATAGTGAATTTCCAAGCGCTTTCGTGACTTCTCACATTATCAAGGACCTGTGATAATGTGAGAAATCATGAAAGCACTTTGAAATTCACTATTTCTTTTCAAAGTGGTTGTTCTGCATATTAACATATGTATAAATTACCCACCAGGATAACCCAAAAAAGTCAGACAAAGCGACTGTATTTCCATTGTGGTCCTTGTAATATCTTATTATTGCTATATTATGAAAAGCCAGAGATTACAGTACAACGTTGCACTGTATCATAAACTATCTATTTTGCATTATAAAAGGTTGGCTGTTATACTGGATATCTTTTAAATACGTATTATGGAAACACTCTTTTATTTTGTAATATATACAGTGGAACTCCGGTTAACGAACACCCCGGAAATCATGTAATTATATATGTAAGTATAATATTGTAAGTGCTTGTGGAAGTGTATTTTTGGGGGTCTGAAATAGACTAACCTAAATGACATTTTTTCTTAAGGAAGTAAATTCGTTCGGTAATGGCACTTGAGCAGGCTTCTGCAATGAATTTTTTTCGTTAACTGGGGTTCCACTATACATATACAGTGGACCCCCGAGTTTCGTAAACCCCGGAAATCGTACATTTATGTAAGTACGTATAATATTGTCAGTGCTTGTGGAAAAGTATTTTTGGGGGTCTGAAATAGACTAACCTACGTGACAATTTTCCTTAAGGGAGTAAATTCGTTCGGTAATGGCACTTGAGCAGACTTCAGGAGTGAAGTTTTTACGAAACTCGGGGGTCCACTGTACATACAAGGTACAGTACATATTTCATATTGATTGCATATATTGCCTCACTGTCCATCTTACTCTTGATATTCTGCTAGATGAAAATACTTTGCATAACTATGGCCTTTCTGCATGTATATCTGTAACCCATCTCTGTACAAACATTGTATTATGCTGAAATAAAATTATTATTATTATTATTATGTATCGTAAACCTAACTTTGACATGGAAGATGGCATTATGTTAACTGTATATACCAGGTGATAGGTAGCTGGTAGTTAACTGTATATACCAGGTGATAGGTAGCTGGTAGTTAACTGTATATACCAGGTGATAGGTAGCTGGTAGTTAACAAAAAAAGGCACAATACCGTGACTGGAACAATACACACACAACCCGCACATATAAGAAAGCTCCTCTCTTTCTTATATGTGCGGGTTGTGTGTGTATAGCTGGTAGTTAACTGTACGTATACAGTATCAGGTGATAGGTAGCTGGTAGTTAACTGTATACAGTACAGTGGATCCCCGAGTTACAAACATCCCGGAAATCGTACAGTTATGTAAGTATAATATTGTAAGTGCTTTTGTAAGTGTATTTTTGGGGGTCTGAAATGGACTAACCTATTTGACATTATTTCTTAAGGGAGTAAATTCGTTCAGTAATGGCACTTGAGCAGGCTTCTGGAATGAATTTTGTTCGTTACTCGGGGGTCCACTGTATACTGTACCAGGTGATAGGTAGCTGGTAGTTAACTGTATATACTGTACTAGGTGATAGGTAGCTGGTAGTTAACTGTACTGTATATACCAGGTGATAGGTAGGGCCGGATTTATAAGGGGGCAACTGTCCCAGGCCCCCTGCCAGAGGGGCCCCCAGACGAAGGACTGCAACCACAACTAGGTGAGTACATACACACACGAGCACACACTGAACTTCACGGTAAACTATTTTGTGTTTCTTCGCATTTTTGGGTGTTTTTATATTATTTGTATAAATAAGTCACCATGGGGTCTAAGAAGATTAGTGTTAACAGCCAACCAAAAAGAAAATTGGTTTGTGTGTGTTTGCCCTGATGTAAACACCCTCTCTGCCTCTCCATATAATATGCTTTTTATTATAAATTTCGGCGTCTTTATTGTGCTTCTAGGTTATCTATCGGGTTTCTGATATCAAGTTGGAATAAATGTGATAGATAGATAACCTTTATTATTAATATTAGCTTAATTTCACAACATTGTATTCGCGCCATTGCTAGTATCCAGCTATCAAGATGACTCATCCTCCCACTTCGGGCCCCTCTTACATTACGCTTGCTTTCCAGTTTGAATTTTTATTCACACAAAAAATAGAAGATTTACTGTTATGCAGACTACTGCATTATTAAAAAAATGGTATAAAGAATATCAGTGCATTTGTGAAATCATATTAGATCCACCAGTTGATATGTATTGGACGTGTGACGTGATTTGTTTACTCTTGAACATCAGCAAAAATTGAACATTTCAGCTACTTTGAGTTCAATTTCAAGGTACTACTTTTAGTCTGTAATCCATTCAAATTCATCTCTATTTCTGTAATATATCTTTCATTCTATCAAATGAGACCAAGAAAATGAGAATACAATCATAAATACCTTACAGAAATACACCGTAAATTCGCTGTATGTAAGTGTATTTTTGTTGGGTCTGAAACAGATTAATCTAATTTACATTATTCCTTATGGGAAAAATTCGTTTTGTATTCGAACAGATTGGTACTCGAACAGTCTTCTGGAACGAATTAAGTTTGAATACCGAGATTCCACTGTAGTATTACAAACTGAAAATTATAGTCAATGTTATTCCTAAAGTCAATAAAATTGAGAAAAATAAAATCATATTTTTTCGAAAACTGCTGTTTATCATTCATTTTAGTTCATTTCTTATTTGTAATTCAATTTAATTTTCATGTTGAGGGCTCCTCAAACCTAAAGTGCCCCGGGCCCCCCAAGGTCTAAATCCGGCCCTGGTGATAGGTAGCTGGTAGTTAACTGTATATACCAGGTGATAGGTATCTGGTAGTTAACTGTATATACCAGGTGATAGGTAGCTGGTAGTTAACTGTATATACCAGGTGATAGGTAGCTGGTAGTTAACTGTATATACCAGGTGATAGCTGGATTCATTGTACAGAATATATACGTAAGTCATATTTGTTAAGTAATAGTTTTGGGTGGGACATTACCTCTTTCAAATACAAAAGTACATTACTAAAATTGCTACAAATAATATTTATAATCATGCAGAACAAATTTTCTTATAATTTTTCACCGAGGGCATATGTTTATAGGTTATATGCAAACTTCCCGAGCAAGAGCCAATGATTCGCCGAATACCGGGGATGCAGAAAGCGGTTTCGAATGCTTTAAGAGAGATTCAAGTAACTCATCGGTAAGATTTTTCTGTTGTTTCTAACTGTAGTGTCTGTGCGTCTCTGGTAAGACAGTGATGGAGTGAGTGATGATGAGAGTGTTTCTTCTTTTTCGGGCCTCCCTGCCTCGCTGGGAAATGGCCGATGTGTTAATATTACAAAAAAAGTTGTTTCTGTCTGCATGTGGGTTATTATTGAGCATTGAGAAGTGTTCATTACACTTGAATTATTCTCTGAGTTAATGCTTAACCCTTTCAGGGTCGGTCCCATATATGTACGGCTTGATAGCAAGTGTCGGTCCTGTATTTGTATGCCAAAATTCTAGCGCCTTCAAATCTGGTGGAAGAAAGCTGGTAGTCCTACATATGAAAGAATGGGTCTGCGTGGTCAGTGTGCGCAGTATAGAAAAAATCCTGCAGTACGCAGTGCATAATGAGAAAAAAAACTCCGACCATGTTTTTGGTTTAAAACAGCGAATTTGTAGTGTATTTTCGTATGGTATTTATGGTTGTATGTATTCTCGTTTTCTTGGTCTCATTTGATAGAATGGAAGATATATTACAGAAATAGAGATGACTTTGATTGGTTTCACGATCAAAAGTACCCTGAAATTGAGCTCAGAGTAGCGGAAATGATCGATTTTTGCCGATGTTCAAGAGTAAACAAATCACGCCATGCGTCCAATACATGTCAACTGGTGAGTCTAATGTTCATTCACTAGTTAGCTGATATTATTTAGTATACCATTTTTACAATAATGCAGTAGTCTGCATAACAGTAAATCTTCTATTTTTTGTGAGAATAAAAATTCAAAATCGAAAGCAAGAATAATATAAGAGGGGCCTGGAGATGTGACTAATGAACAGAGAAAATGTTGTTCTAGTGCCAGGAATGTCTGTCTTGTTTATTCTGGACCCAATTTTGAAATTGGCTTTTTTTGAAATTTTGATGAAATTGGCCAAATTGGCAATTTCTGACCACTTTATTGGGTAGTTGAAATTGGTAGAAGGCAGGCGGGAGGGATACATGATTATGTACACTAGGAAAATCCCAGAGAGATTAGTACCAAACTTGCACATGAAAATCACTCCCTATGAAAGCAAAAGACTCGGCAGACAATGCAATATCCCCCAGTGAAAAGCAGGGGTGCCACTAGCACGATAAGAGACAACACACTAAGTGTCAGGGGCCCAAGACTGTTCAACTGCCTCCCAGCATACATAAGGGGGATTACCAATAGACCCCTGGCTGTCTTCAAGCAGGCACTGGACAGACACCTAAAGTCAGTACCTGACCAGCCAAGCTGTGGTTCGTATGTCAGATTGTGTGTGGCCAGCAGTAACAGCCTGTTTGATCAGGCCCTTATCCACCATGAAGCCTGGTCACAGACCAGGCCGCGGGGGCGTTGACCCCCGAAACCCTCTCCAGGTAAACCCTCTCCAGGTATCCTGGTTTCTCATTCTCTGCCACTTACAAATGTATTTGTCTTCTTCCTCTTTCTCTTGTCTTCCATTTTTTGAAAATGAGGACTTATTTTTCAGAAAGTACCAGCCATTTGTTCTTGTAGAACATTACATTCAGCATCTGAGGCGTCTGGTCACATCCCTGGGAGATTACCAGGGCCGTGAAGGATTCCCAAAATCTTGGCCACAGTCGTTGTCATCTTTACAGCTCGTAGTAGAGTCGTAAGTACACAAATTTTCTTCTTGATAATTTCGCTTATAAAAGTTTATGATGTGACTGAAATTTTCTGATTGTGCTGCATGTCTTACAGTTGGGTTAAAGATACAGTGGACCCTTCATTATCGTAATTAATCCGTTCCAGAGAGTCTGACGAAATTAAAAATTTACGATTTTCAAAACCATTTTTCCCATAAAAAATAATGTAAATCCAATTAATTCGTTCCAGACACCCAAAAGTATTAACAAAAAATATTTTTTTACATGAAATATATATTTACATACAGAAAACAATGAGAGATATGAAGAACAAAACAATAATAACATGACACTTACCTTTATTGAAGACTGTTGTTGGTGAATGGAAGACGGGAGGAGGGGAGAGGATGGAGAAGTTACTGTTTGGAAGGGGAATCCCCTTCCATAAAGACTTCAGGTACCAAGTCCTTTTCCAGGGTTACTTCCCTTCTTTGTTTTTTTAATTCCACTAGGACCAACTTGAGAGTCACTGCACACCTGTGGCACTAAATATGTCCAGAGAGCTCTGTTTCTGGCGTCTCTTTAAAATTTCCCTAAAATGGGACAAGACATTGTCATTGTACATGTTGCTGACATGGCTTGCAACAGCTGTGTCAGGATGATGTTCCTCCACAAATCTTTCCATCCTACTCCACATTGCACAAATCTCCATTACTACCACCCTCTACCACCATCACTACCACCCTCTACCACCATCACTACCACCCTCTACCACCATCACAACCACCCTCTACCACCATCACAACCACTACCACCCTCTACCACCATCACTACCACCCTTTACCACCATCACTACCACCCACTAACACCATCACAACCACTACCACCCACTACACCCTCTACCACCATCACTACCACCCTCTACCACTATCACTACCACCACCACTGTCATATTTTTCTACAATCTTTTTCTTTAATTCTATCGTGTTTCTCACCTTTACCAAAGGGCTGACACTAAGAGCTTTCTTTGGGCCCATGGTGGCTTATTTAGCAGTTGCAAGCACAAAAAAGAATGGAATACGTATTTCGAAATGTATTGTATGAACACGTAGGACGACGTTCACTTGCTCAGAAACAATGGCACACTGACTGTGAATGGTGTGGAATGGTGTGTGGGGTTGCTCGCTCGCGTTTGAGACAAACGACTATTTTAAAGGCAAATGACAAACTTCTAGGCTATATTTTGACAAAAAAACAATATGAAAATCAAAATTTACGAAATCCAAGGCTTACAATAATCAAGGGTCCACTGTATGCCGTATTTGGAGTATTAACCCTTTCGGGGTCGGTGCCGTACTAGTACGTTTTACGAGCAGGGGTTGGTGCCGTACTAGTACGCCCAAATTCTAGCGGCCTCAATTTAAGCAGAAAACGTCTGGTAGGCATACATATGAAAGAATGGGTCTGTGTGGTCAGTGTGCGCAGTATAAAAAAAATCCTGCAGTACACACTGCATAATGAGAGAAAAAAAACTCTGACCGTTTTTTTCGATTAAAACAACGACTTTGCAGTCAATTTTCGTATGGTATTTATTGATGTATTCTCGTTTTCTTGGTCTCATTGATAGAATGGAAGATATATTACAGAAATGGAGATGATTTTGATTGGTATGACAATGACAAGTACCTTGAAATTGAGCTCAAAGAAGCGAAAATGTTCGATTTTTGACGATGTTCAAGAGTAAACAAATCACACCATGCGTCCAATACACATCAACTGGCGAGTCTTATATTCATGCACAAGTGCTCTGATATTATTTATACCATTTTTACAATGATGCAGTTGTATACATAACAGTAAATCTTCTATTTTTGTGATAATAAAAATTCAAAATGGAAAGCAAAAGTAATGGAACAGGGGTCTGGAGACGTGGCTAATGAACAGAGAACATGTTATTTTAGTGCCAGGAATGTCTGCCTTGTTTACTCTGGACCCTATTTTGAAATTGGCATCGTTTGAAATTTGTGTGAAATTGGAAAATTGCCATTTTCTGACCACTATTTTGGGTAGATGAAATTGGTAAATAGGCAGTGTTACTACACTGTATTATACACAAGTATAATTATCAGAGTATACATATAAAATAAGGTAGTAGGTTGGTAGACAGCAACCACCCAGGGAGGTACTACCGTCCTGCCAGGTGACTGTGAAACAGAAACCTGAAACTGTTTTACATGATGGTAGGATTGCTGGTGTCTTTTTTCTGTCTCATAAACACGCTGGATAACAGGTATATCTAGCTACTTCTACTTACACTTTAGGTCACACTACACTGGCATACACATGCATATATATACATACACACATCTAGGTTTTTCTTCTTTTTCTTAATAGCTCTTGTTCTTTTTATTTTCTCTATTGTCCATGGGGAAGTGGAAAAGAATCTCTCCTCCGTAAGCAATGCGTGTCGTATGAGGCGACTAAGATGCCGGGAGCAATGGGCTAGTAACCCATTCTCCTGTACAAATCTACTAAAAAGAGAGAAGAAAAACTTTATAAAACTGGGTTGTCTGAATGTGCGTGGATGTAGTGCGGATGATAAGAAAGAGATGATTGCCGATGTTATGAATGAAAAGAAGTTGGATGTCCTGGCCCTAAGCGAAACAAAGCTGAAGGGGGTAGGCGAGTTTCAGTGGGGAGAAATAAATGGGATTAAATCAGGAGTATCTGAGAGAGTTAGAGCTAAGGAAGGGGTAGCAATAATGTTGAAGGATCAGTTATGGAAGGAAAAGAGGGAATATGAATGTGTAAATTTAAGGATTATGTGGATTAAAATAAGGGTCGGATGCGAAAAGTGGGTCATAATAAGCGTGTATGCACCTGGAGAAGAGAGGAGTGTAGAGGAGAGAGAGATTTTGGGAGATGTTAAGCGAATGTATAGGAACTTTTGAACCAAATGGGGAGTAATTGTGGTAGGGGACCTAAATGCTAAAGTGGGAGAAACATGCAGAGAGGGTGTAGTAGGTAAGTTTGGGGTGCCAGGTGTAAATGATAATGGGAGCCCTTTGATTGAACTTTGTATAGAAAGGGGTTTAGTTATAGGTAATACATATTTTAAGAAAAAGAGGATAAATAAGTATACAAAATATGATGTAGGGCGTAATGACAGTAGTTTGTTGGACTATGTATTGGTAGATAAAAGACTGTTGAGTAGACAGGATGTACATGTTTATAGAGGGGCCACAGATATATCAGATCACTTTTTAGTTATAGCTACAGTGGGAGTAAAAGGTAGATGGGATACAAGGAAAATAGAAGCAGTAAGTAAGAGAGAGGTGAAGGTTTATAAACTAAAAGAGGAGGCAGTTAGGGTAAGATATAAACAACTATTGGAGGATAGATGGGCTAGTGAGAGTGTAGGCAATGGGGTCGAAGATGTATGGGGTAGATTTAAAAATGTAGTGTTAGAGTGTTCAGCAGAAGTTTGTGGTTACAGGCGAGTGGGTGCGGGAGGGAAGAGGAGCGATTGGTGGAATGATGATGTAAAGAGAGTAGTAAGGGAGAAAAAGTTAGCATATGAGAGGTTTTTACAAAGTAGAAGTGATGCAAGGAGGGAAGAGTATATGGAGAGAAAAAGAGAGGTTAAAAGAGTGGTGAAGCAATGTAAAAGAGAGCAGATGAGAGAGTGGGTGAGATGTTATCAGCAAATTTTTTGAAAATAAGAAAAAGTTTTGGAATGAGATTAATAAGTTGAGGAAGCCTAGAGAACAAATGGATTTGACAGTTAAAAATAGGAGAGGAGAGTTATTAAATGGAGAGTTAGAGGTATCGGGAAGATGGAGAGAATATTTTGAGGAGTTGTTAAATGTTGATGAAGACAGGGAAGCTGTGATTTCGTGTGTAGGGCAAGGAGGAATAACATCTTGTAGGAGTGTGGAAGAGCCAGTTGTGGGTGTAGGGAAGTTCGTGAGGCAGTGGGTAGAATGAAAGGGGTAAGGCAGCTGGGATTGATGGGATAAAGATAGAAATGTTAAAAGCAGGTGGGGATATAGTTTTGGAGTGGTTGGTGCTATTATTTAATAAATGTATGGAAGAGGGTAAGGTACCTAGGGATTGGCAGAGAGCGTGTATTGTTCCTTTGTATAAAGGCAAAGGGACAAAAGAGAGTGCAAAAATTATAGGGAATAAGTCTGTTGAGTGTACCTGGTAAAGTGTATGGTAGAGTTATTATTGAAAGAATTAAGAGTAAGACAGAAAGCAGGATAGCAGTTGAACAAGGGAGCTTTAGGAAAGGTAGGGGGTGTGTAGACCAAGTGTTTACAGTGAAACATATAGGTGAACAGTATTTGGATAAGGGTAAAGATGTTTTTGTGGCATTTATGGATTTGGAAAAGGCGTATGATAGGGTAGATAGGGGGCAATGTGGCAGATGTTGCAGGTGTATGGAATAGGAGGAAGGTTACTGAAAGCAGTGAAGAGTTTTAATGAGGATAGTGAGGCTCAGGTTAGAGTGTGTAGGAGGGAAGGGGACTATTTCCCAGTAAAAGTGGGCCTTAGACAAGGATGTGTGATGTCACCGTGGTTGTTCAATATATTTATAGATGGGGTTGTAAGAGAAGTGAATGCGAGGGTCTTGGCAAGAGGTGTTGGGCTAAAAGATAAAGAAGCAAATACAAAGTGGGAGTTGTCACAGTTGCTTTTGCTGATGACACTGTGCTTTGGGAGATTCTGAAGAGAAGTTGCAGAGGTTGGTGGATGAATTTGGTACGGTGTGTAAAGAAGAAAATTGAAAGTGAATATAGGAAAGAGTAAGGTGATGAGGATAACAAAAAGAATAGGTGACGAAAGATTGGATATCAGATTGGAGGGAGAGAGTATGGAGGAGGTGAATGTATTCAGATATTTGGGAGTGGACATGTCGGCGGATGGGTCTATGAAGGATGAGGTGAATCATAGAATTGATGAGGGAAAAGGGTGAGTGGAGCACTTGGAGTCTGTGGAGACAAAGAACCTTGTCCATGGAAGTATAGAGGAATGTATGAGAGTATAGTTATACCAACGCTCTTATATGGGTGTGAAGCATGGGTGATGAATGTTGCAATGAGGAGAAGGCTGGAGGCAGTGGAGATGTCATGTCTGAGGTCAATGTGTGGTGTGAATATAATGCAGAGAATTCGGAGTTTGGAAATTAGGAGGAGGTGCGGGATTACCAAAACGATTGTCCAGAGAGCTGAGGAGGGGTTGCTGAGGTGGTTTGGACATGTAGAGAGAATGGAACGAGACAGAGTGACTTCGAGAGTGTATAAATCTGTAGTGGAGGGAAGGCGGGGTAGGGGTCGGCCTAGGAAAGGTTGGAGGAGGGTAAAGGAAGTTTTGTGTGCGAGGGGCTTGGATTTCCAGCAAGCAT
This sequence comes from Cherax destructor, assembly GCA_009830355.1. Lineage (NCBI taxonomy): Eukaryota > Metazoa > Arthropoda > Malacostraca > Decapoda > Parastacidae > Cherax > Cherax destructor. The sequence goes on from WNWK01015157.1 coordinate 27,337, forward strand.
GTGTGAGCGTATTTGATAGGAGTGAATGGAGGCATATGGTTTTTAATACTTGACGTGCTGTTGGAGTGTGAGCAAAGTAACATTTATGAAGGGATTCAGGGAAACCGGCAGGCCGGACTTGAGTTCTGGAGATGGGAAGTACAGTGCAGTTTTATAACTGTAGTGTAAAGCACCCCTCTGGCAAGACAGTGATGGAGTGAATGATGATGAAAGTTTTTCTTTTTCGGGCCACCCTGCCTTGGTGGGAATCGGCCGATGTGTTAATAAAAAAAATAATAAAAATAACATATAAAATATGTTAGGTAGTAGGTTGGTAGACAGCAGCCGCCCAGGGAGGTACTACTGTCCTGCCAAGTGAGTGTAAAACGAAAGCCTGTATTTGTTTTACATGATGGTAGGATTGCTGGTGTCTTTTTTCTGTCTCATAAACATGCATGATTTCAGGTATGTCTTGTTACTTCTACTTACACTTAGGTCACACTACACATTCATGTACAAGCATATATATATACACACCCCTCTGGGTTTTCTTCTATTTTCTTACTAGTTCTTGTTCTTATTTCCTCTTATCTCCATGGGGAAGTGGAACAGAATTCTTCCTCCGTAAGCCATGCGTGTCGTAAGAGGCTATTAAAATGCCGGGAGCAAGTGGCTAGTAACCCCTTCTTCTGTGTATATTACTAATTGTAAAAGGAGAAACTTTCGTTTTTACTTTTGGGCCACCCCGCCTTAGTGGGAAACGGCCGACGTGTTGAAAGAAGAACATATAAAATATGCAATAACTTTAAAACACTTGAAATTTTGGAAAGTTTCCAGACATAATAGAGAGATGTGTTCACGGAGAATGTAAACAAACAGGGTGGGGCTCACCATATTAGAAAGACTGGGAGCAGTATAGCAAGTTTTGGTCATAATTTGAAATCGCCATATTAGCGGTACACCGTAAAGCGGGGCCCTACTGTATAATAAATATATAAGTAAATAAATGATACTGTCACTGAGCAAGTAAATAAACAAATAATTGCTGTAATTAACTAAATACCAGTATTGAAAATTAAATAAATGAATACAAGTTATGGACTTACCGCTGTCATGCTGGGTAATTATTTTAAGTTTCATCTCCAAAGTACAGTAGGATCCCCATATCAGAGGAGATACGTTCCAAGGATCTGCCTCGGATACCAAAACCATGGATAGTAGCAAACCCTATATACGTATAAGTTTTATACATACCTATTATAAAGTTTAATTGATAAATTATACACAATAAGTGGAGAGTTATCACTTTTTCACTGATGGAAAGCACTTCAAGGCTTCTCTTAGGCTTTGAAGAACTGCCATATTCTCTACTTTTGCATTTGGGGCCATTATTTTGCAAAAGTAAGAGGTATTTTTGGGCCACAGTAAGAAGTGAATAACTGTAACCGTGGATACTGAATCAGTGGATATGGGGGTTCTACTGTAACTGCTTTTACCCCATCGTAAAATCATAATATTGTAAGTCGAGAAGCACATGTACAGTAAGTCCTTGACTTAAAACACATTGAGAATCTGTATTGTGTATAATATCATTATTATCCACAATACAGAAGGTCCCCAACACATTCATAAGTTGAAGACTTCCTGTATTATGTACAGTGGTCCCTCGGTTTTCGTGCATCTCCAAACTCGAACATTTATGTAAGTGTATTTTCGTAAGTGCTGTTGCAAGTGTATTTTTGGGGGTCTGAAATAGACTAACCTACGTGACATTATTTCTTAAGGAAGTAAATTGATTCGGTAATGGGACTTGAGCAGCATTCTGGAACGAATTTTCGGCGAAAACCAAGGGACCACTGTATATTATACGTACACAATTCAGGAGGTCCCCAGTGTGTTCGTAAGTTGAGGACTTCCTGTATAATAATACCCTTGCAAGGAATTAATTGTGGTGCAACTATCTTACAGAGCTGCTGGTCCACTGATGCTGTCTCCTACTGGGCAGATCTTAGCCCCTTCCTCGTGTCCTCCTTGGCTGCTAGTCAACTTTATTACAGAAAATATGGAGCAGGCACAGAGGATAATTGGTGATTATGAAAGGTGTGTACCAAGTTAATAGATCAGACCTCAGGAATCTATTGTTTGTTACTACACAGAATACGGATATCTCTCTTATTTGTACAGTTTTCAGTTTTTGTCTTTTATATACAGCAATGTTGATTAATAATACAATAGTTGGTAGTAACCATATCTAATAACTTAAATTCCCGTATGTGCCGGCATACATATCAACTTGGTGTACAAGTCAACCCCTAAAATTTTGAGGTGTTAATTCTGATTTAAGTCTATATTTGACACTTGCCTCAGTGTCAAGTTGAGAGAGTATTAGGAAATAATGCATCTTATTTTCTCCATATAGTAATATATACAGGAGAAGGGATTACTAGCTCCGTGCTCCTGGCATTTTAATCACCTCTTACGACAGGCACGGCTTATGAAGGAAGGATTCATATCCACTTTTTATTTGAGGTCACTCTGCCTTGGTGGGAGATGGCCGTTGCATTAAAATAAAGTTTCTCTAGCATTATTTTTTCTATTTTTGGTGTTTTTTCCTATATTTTCACAAATTCTTGGCTTGGATTTTCATTTGTATACTGGTTTTTTGTCATTTGATAATTCACTGATTGTCTTATATTGTCATCTTTTAACCCCACTGTTTACCCTGAGCTCCATAGCCCTCCCCAATATCAGTTCGACTTTAAGTTTGTTGTCTAGGTTTTGTACTGTGTATTAGTCGACTTCTTAATTTTCAATAAATTTTTATGGTTTAAAAGTCGGCTTATTCGCCGGCATATACATTATGATTTATTTTTCAAAGTATTTAATATGGTTCTTTGATTCTGGTGAAGTGCTCTTGATCTAAGGAATTAGAGCTAGCTTTCCCTTGATTTATATCTCATTACTTCAGATTCCCCAGAATGCTATATAATACTTATGGCTTTAGTGCTACTTTTGAATAACTGTTCTAAGAAACTTGTCCAACATTAGTACAGTGGACCCCCGAGTAACGAGCAAAATTAATTCCAGAAGCCTGCTCAAGTGCCATTACCGAACGAATTTACTCACTTAAGAAATAATGTCAAGTAGGTTAGTCCATTTCAGACCCCCAAAAATACACTTACTATAATAATAATAATAATAATAATACGTAATAATAATAATAATACTTTATTGAGACATGGTACAATGATACATGGTTGGGTAGACAAGATACATAGTTATTGATGAGATGTACATGCCAAAAGCCCCTAATATGCTGTGCATTGCGGGCATTCTTAGGACTACTTAATTATAGACTACATGGTAAAAAGTTATGGTTGATAATTTATAAAATAAGTATAATTGCGTATCTAAGTTATAAAGTTTGATTATAAGTTGAACATATCAATTAGTTGTAGCAATGCAACTAATTGAGTGAGATAACAATTTAAAACATATCAATTAATTGTAGCAATGCAACTAATTGAGTGAGATAACAATTTAAAACAATTGCATTGCAGTTACAGTTTACGTGGTCATTATAATGTAAATGTTATGGAAATAGTTAACTTAGTATGTATTATTCATAACAGGTTTTTACATTTAAGTGATTAGTCACGTTTTTACAGTAAGTGATTATTCTACTTTGTTGAGAATGTTTGATATTGAGCACTTAGGTTTGGGTGAGAAGGTGGTTTTTTAGCATCGTTTTGAATTGGGGTAAAGGCAGGGTTTCTTTGGCAATGACAGGTAATGAATTCCAAATTTTCGTGCCTTTTATATGCATTGAGTTTTTACATAGTGTTAGATGGACACGGGGAACATCGAGGAGTGATCTGTGTCTAGTGTTATGGTCATGTGTCCTGTTAAAATTGGTAAGGAGAAGTTTGAGTGGTGGGTTAATATTTGCATAGAGTGTTCTATGTATGTAATAGGGACAGTAAAAAGTATGGATGTCTTGTATGGTGAGTAAGTTTAGGTTTTTTAATATTGGTGGAGTATGTTGTCTGGAGTGTGAATGTGTTATTATTCTAACTGCTGCTTTTTGTTGTGTTATTAGTGGTCTGAGATGAGTTATTGATGTAGAGCCCCATGCGCAGATTCCATAGGTGAGGTAGGGGTAAATGAGTGAGTGATATAGGGTAAGGAGAGATTGTTGTGGAACATAGTACCGTATCTTGGATAGTATTCCCACGGTCTTTGAGACTTTCTTGGAAATTTGTTGTATATGTGTCTGAAATTTGAGGCCACTGTCAAGATGGATTCCCAAGAATTTTCCCTCTGAGTTTTGTGATAGGGGACCCGTTTATCATTATGTTAAGTGGTCCGTTTGTAGCTCTGTTCCCAAACTGGATAAAATAGGTTTTATCAATATTGAGAGTAAGTTTGTTGGTCATCATCCAGGTAGATATTTTCTGCAATTCAGTATTTGCAGTGTTGGCTAGTATGTCTGGGCTTGGGTGTGAGATAACGTATGTAGTGTCATCTGCAAAAAGTATGGGTTTGAGTAGTTGAGATGCATTTGGTAGGTCGTTAATGTAAATGAGAAAGAGTAGTGGGCCAAGAACACTTCCCTGTGGGACACAAAAGCACTTACAATATTATACTACTTACATAATTGTACGATTTCCGGGGTGCTCGTTACTCGGGGGTCCACTGTAATAATTTGATTAATGTTTCAGAAAGTTTATTATTTATTTCAGTATTTCCACTTTATATTTAATACTTGTACAGTGAACCCTCACATAGCAACCTAGATAGTGACCTGATGAATGTTAAAGAGTAAAATAGAACACCATACCTGAACTCCCATATCTAGAACCCCATACCTAGACTCCCATACCTAGAACCCCATGTCTAGAGCCCCATACCTAGAACCCCATACCTGGACTCCCATATCTAGAACCCCATATCTAGAACTCCCATATCTAGAACCCCCATATCTACAGCCCCCATATCTAGAACCCCCATATCTAGAACACCCCATATTTAGAACACCCCATATTTAGAACACCCCATATTTAGAACACCCCATATTTAGAACACCCCATATTTAGAACACCCCATATCTAGAACACCCCATATCTAGAACATCCCATATCTAGAACATCCCATATCTAGAACCCCCATACCTAGAACCCCCATGCTCCATACTCTGAGATGGGGACTTGGATAATATTATGTACAGTGGAATCCCGAATATCGGCCGTAATCTGTTCCAGAAGGTCGGCCTAAATTCGAAGCAATATTTCCCATAAGAATTAATGTAAATACAATTAATCCATTCCAGACACCCAAAAATAATAAAAAGAATACATTTTGTAAAGTTTAACTATAGTTTAACATACACAAAACAATGACAATTACATATAAATGAACATTTAAATCATTATTACATACTGTATTGAAGACTCTTGTTGGCGTATGGAAGACAGGGAGGAGAGGAGAGGGAAGAGGAGAGGATATTGTTTGGAAGGGGAATCCCCCTCCATAATGACTTCAGGTATCAAGTCCTTTCCCTTCTTTGTCTTTTAATGGCACTAGGACCAGCTTGAGAGTCACTGGCCCCCTGTCACACAAAAAAACTGTCCAGAGAGCTCTGTTTCTGGCACCTCTTTAACCCTTTCGATGTCGGTGCCATACTAGTATGTTTTACGAGCAGGGGTCGGTGCCGTACTAGAACGCATAAATTCTAGCGGTCTCAAATTAAGCAGGAAACGGCTGGTAGGCATACATATGAAAGAATGGGTCTGTGTGGTCTGTGTGCGCAGTATAAAAAAAATCCTGCAGCACACACTGCATAATGAGAAAAAAAAACCTCCGACCGTTTTCTTCGTTTAAAACAGCGACTTTGCAGTCTATTTTCGTATGGTATTTATTGATGTATTCTCGTTTTCGTGGTCTCATTTGATAGAATGGAAGATACATTACAGAAATAGAGATGATTTTGATTGGTTTGACAATGATAAGTACCTTGAAATTGAGCTCAAAGTAGCGAAAATGTTCGGTTTTAGCCGATGTTCAAGAGTAAACAAATCACACCATGTGTCCAATACACATCAACTGGCAAGTCTGATATTCTTGCACAAGTGCACTGATATTATTTATACCATTTTTACAATGATGCAGTTGTATACATAACAGTAAATCTATTTTTTGTGAGAATAAAAATTCAAAATGGAAAGCAAAAGTAATGTAAGAGGGGCCTGGAGACGTGACTAATGAACAGAGAAGATGTTATTTTAGTGCCAGGAATGTCTGCCTTGTTTATTTTGGACCCTATTTTGAAATTGGCATTGTTTGAAATTTGTGTGAAATTTCTGACCACTATTTTGGGTAGTTGATATTGGTAAATAGGCGGTTTCTTGTACTGAATCGATAGAAGAAATGGAGTTCTAGGAAAATAGCTATGATTTTAGTGGACTGGAACAATGGAATTTGCCAAAAATAGGGCTCAAAGTGGGTGAAATCGCCGATGCGTAAACATCTTCGAGACCGATAACTTCACGAGAGCATAATTCCGTAAGTTTTCATTCAAATGTCATACTTTTGGTGTCGTTATGATCGGAAAAAGATTTTTTATCATTTCATAAGAATTTTTTTTTTTTTTTTTTTTTTTTTTTCAAAAAATTTTCGACCCTGAGAACGTGTTTCCGAGAAGGCCTCTTGACCCCCAAAGGGTTAAGATTTGCCTGAAGTGGGCCAAGGTTTTGTTACAGAACATGTTGCAGATATGGCTTGTTTCAGCTTGGTCAGGGGTCAGGGTGATATTTCTCAGCAAAAAGTTGCAACCTACTCAACATTGCACAAATCTCTCTAATCTCAGCTTCCTTGATTTGTTCTTTCTTTGCCAGGATGGAAGTGATTGTTGATTTGGATTTCCCATACATCCTGGCAAGTTCCAGCACCTGCACAACACTCGCATATTTTTCAATAACTTCTTTCTTAAATTCCATCGTGTTTGTCACTTTCTTTATCAAAGGAACTTTACTAGGAATTTTCTTTGGGCCCATGGTGGCTTATTTCACAGTCGCACTTAATAAACAAGCACAAAAACCAATGGATTTTAAGGAAATGTTTGGATGAATGCGTGGAGTATATGCTCATTCACCAAGTGACACAGGGAGACTGACTCACCTACGTACGGCGTCCTGGCGGGAGGTGGGCTGATGCGTCTAATATGGCCGATTTGCGAGGCACCAGCTGAAATACGAAGCAAAATTTCCATTCAAAAACCGGCCTACATACGAATCAGGCGATAAACGCAGCGGCCGATATTTGGGGTTCCACTGTATCTAATTCCTGTTAATTGTTTTAATGATAACTTTTTAAAACAATGTACAGTGGACCCCCGAGTAACGTAAAAACTTCATTCCAGAAGCCTGCTCAAGTGCCATTACCGAACGAATTTACTCCCTTAAGAAATAATGTCAAGTAGGTTAGTCCATTTCAGACCCCCAAAAATACATTACAAAAGCACTTACAATATTATACTTACATAATTGTACGATTTCCGGGGTGTTCGTTACTCGGGGTTCCACTGTATATTTAACAGAAATGGATCCATTGATGAATAGAGGCATAAGAGGTGTCGACTGTAGCCTCTTCACTGAAGCCAACATCGGCACATATTGGGGCAGGGAGGGAGGGAGACAAGGGAGTGGGAGTTGCATTAGGAGGAAGAAAGGCAATTAGGCAAGACTTAAAGAAATGAGTTAAGTTACACAAAATTAAGGGAATGAGAGAGTAAGTGAATGAATTGGTAGGAGGGAGATGAGGGGAAGGGATCATCAACTTCCTCATATTAGTAGACTGATAAGGAGACAATGTTGCTGGTGAATAGAAAATGGAAGGTTTGGCTTTCGTGCATGATGCACAGCTTGTAGACAGCTGCTCTCCAACTCAAGTGTGTTGTGGATGTAGACAGCTGCTCTCTATCACCTGAATATGTATTAAGAACTGAGCAGAAACAATGTGACAGTTTCTGTTGCTGGACATGAGTCTTGGAGGTGGGAAGTACATTGCCTGTACTCTAAGGGAGTACAGGCACTGTATCTGCGCACCTCTGACAAGATATTGATAGTGTCAACGATAGCGAAAGTGTTTCGTTTTTGGGTCACCCTGTCTCTAAGAGATGGCCAGCTTGTTAAATAATAATAATAATAATGATAATCCTAGGTAGTAGGTTGGTAGACAGCAACTGCCCAGGGAGGTACCGTCCTGCCAAGTGAGTGTAAAACGGAAGCCTGTAATTGTTTTACATTCTTCTTTCTTCTTTCAACACGTCGGCCGTTTCCCACCGAAGCAGGGTGGCCCAAAAGAAAAAACGAAAGTTTCTCCTTTTACATTTAGTAATATATACAGGAGAAGGGGTTACTAGACCCTTGCACCCGGCATTTTAGTCGCCTCTTACGACACACATGGCTTACGGAGGAAGAATTCTGTTCCACTTCCCCATGGAGATAAGAGGAAATAAGAACAAGAACTAGTAAGAAAATAGAAGAAAACCCAGAGGGGTGTGTGTATATACATATGTTTGTACATGAATGTGTAGTGTGACTTAAGTGTAAGTAGAAGTAACAAGACATACCTGAAATCTTGCATGTTTATGAGACAGAAAAAAGACACCAGCAATCCTACCATCATGTAAAACAAATACAGGCTTTCGTTTTACACTCACTTGGCAGGACGGTAGTACCTCCCTGGGCGGTTGGTGTCTACCAACCTACTACCTACTATTGTTTTACATAATGGTAGGATTTCTGGTGTCTGATTTCAGGTATGTCTTGCTACTTCTACTTACATTTAGGTCACACTACACATACATGTACAAGCATATATTTACATACCCCTCAGGGTTTTATTCTATTTTCTTACTAGTTCTTGTTCTTGTTTATTTCCTCTTATCTCCATGGGAAAGTGGAACAGAATTCTTCCTCCATAAGCCATGCATGTCATAAGAGGCGACTAAAATTCCAGGAGCAAGGGGCTAGTAACCCCTTCTCCGGTATACATTACTAAATTTATAAAGAGAAACTTTTGTTTTTCTTTTAGGGTCACCCTGCTTCAGTGGGAAGAAGAAGAATAAATGATCATTTTTTTGCCATTTCAGCATTCGGGACAGAGAAAAGGATTTATATGAAAAGTGCAAAGAAGAGCTAGGACTGGAATTTTTAGAAAAAGATGATTCGGTGATGCCAAACATGATGATTGAGTGCCTTGAACGTCTTCTGGACTCTGCCTACCGTCTCTCTCCCCTGCTGTCAGGCGCACGACTCTGGATTACCCACTACTATGCTGTCATGTTAGATGGTGAAGTTTGTATACCCTGGAATTGGGACCAGGATAAATATTAAATGTATTCTGTATGTACTTAAGCTACAGTCAGTAATGTGAACACCTGTATATATACAGTTAAACCCTCAGCTTTGCCAGGGTTATTAGAGGTCCAAGCAAATTCATATTTTTTTAGTACCACTAAATTTTGTCCATGCAGTTTTTTTCTGATTTTAGCTGTAAAGGACTACAGTAAAGTCCTCGACTTACAAACACATTGAGAATCTTCTGTATTGTGTATATCATTCTTATATTCATTATTGTGTATAATATCATTATTGTACACAATCAACGTGTTTGTAAGTTGAACACTTCCTGTATTACAGTGGTACCTCGAGTTACGATGGTCCCCAAAACCCCCCTTTTATGTAAGTTTATTTTTTTAAATGCTTTTGTAAGTATATTTTTGGGGGTGTAAAAGGACTAGTCTATTTTACATTATTCCTTATGGGGATAAATTCGTTTGGTAATGGCACTTGAACAGCATTCTCGAACGAAAAAATATCGTAACTCGAGGTACCACTGTATTAATATTATACACAATTTAAGAGGTCCCCAATGTGTTCGTAAGTTGAGAACTTGCTGTACCTTTAGTGGGAACACTTCTGTACACAGGAGAGCCTCATTTGTACAGTTCTTAGGTTCCTGACCCTGTATAATAAGCGAAAATCACCAGCAGTAGGAAAAGAGCAGTTTTTTTAATACCGAATGCATCTAAAATGCCTGATAATGTGTTTAGACTATCATATACTAAGAGCTCAATATAGCTGGGCATAAAAAACATAAAGAAGTAAAATTAATACACAGTACATACAGTACTTAGCTTAAAATACAGTGCTAGTTTCCCTTTTCCTACACAACTGTTGTATGAAAACAGCGGAAAAGTGGTAAAAGCACTGAACATAATGAGCAATGGCTCAGTTGAAAGCCGAAGAAAACATGGATAAATAAAAAGCGGGGCTGTATGTATGGGACCTCCTGCTATACACACTCCAGCTCTTCACTGTACAAGGGTTAACTGCTAGAGGTCCTTGTGAATTGAGAATTCTGTCCATATAAAATACTATATGATTTTAAATTTAGGTTCATTTTGTGTTCCAAAGATCATCTCTCTTTAAAGATTTCTCTGATCTGGTCACTAATAATGTTCATAAGAAGGAATATCAGAAAAGGAGAGATTTGGGCATAGGAATGTCATTAAGCACATTGCAGAAAATACTATGGATGGTTATTAGTTTAGGGTTCATGATCCAGGCAGAGAAAATAAGCACTGTGAAAACCTGATTGCCTTCCGTTCCTTACAGTGCTGTATGACCCCCTATGGGTTTAGCTCTTCCCTTAACTTTAATAATGTTACTATCTGTAAAATATCATCTAATCTTTTATTACAGTGGACCCCCGAGTATCGTAATTAATCCGTTCCAGAAGCTAGTATTTAACACGAAGTTTACAAAATTCGAACCATTATTTCCCATAAGAAATAATGTAAATACAATTAATCCGTTCCACAAAAAAATATTCACATACTAAATTAAAAACAATATACAGTGGTACCCCGACTTACGATATTTTTTCATTCCAGAATGCTGTTCAAGTGCCATTACCAAACGAATTTATCCCCATAAGGAATGATGTAAAATAGACTAGTCCTTTTAGACCCCCAAAATTACACTTACAAAAGCATTTAAAAAAATAAACTTACATAAAAGGGTGAGTTTGGGGACCATCGTAAGTCGGGGTACCACTGTATATATATACAGTGGACCCCCGAGTTTCGTAAAACTTCACTCCTGAAGTCTGATCAAGTGCCATTACCGAACAATTTACCCCTTAAGAAAAATGTCACGTAGGTTAGTCTATTTCAGACCCCCAAAAATACTTTTCCACAAGCACTTACAATATTATACTTACATAAATGTACGATTTCGGGTTTACGAAACTCGGGGTCCACTGTACAGTGGTACCTCGAGTTACGATATTTTTCGTTCGAGAATGCTGTTCAAGTGCCATTACCAAACGAATTTATCCCCATAAGGAATAATGTAAAATAAACTAGTCCTTTTACACCCCAAAAATATACCTACACAAACATTTAAAAAATAAACTTACATAAAAGGGCGATTTTGGGGACCATCGTAACTCGAGGTACCACTGTATATATATATATATATATATATATATATATATCTTCTTTCTTTCAACACGTCGCCGTTTCCCACCGATGGGTGGCCCAAAATGAAAACAAAGTTTCCCATTTTACATTTAGTAATATATACAGGAGAAGGGGTTACTAGCCCTTGCTCCCAGCATTTAGTCGCCTCTTACGACACGCATGGCTTACGGAGGAAGAATTCTGTTCCACTTCCCCATGGAGATAAGAGGAAATAAGAACAAGAACTAGTAAGAAAATAGAAGAAAACCCAGAGGGGTGTGTATATATATGCTTGTACATGAATGTGTAGTGTGACCTAAGTGTAAGTAAAAGTAGCAAGACATACCTGAAATCTTACATGTTTATGAGACAAAAAAGACACCAGCAATCCTAACATCATGTAAAACAATTACAGGCTTCCGTTTTACACTCATTTGGCAAGACGGTAGTACCTCCCTGGGTGGTTGCTGTCTACCAACCTACTACCTAGGACCAAATGTATATATGTAAATGTATATATATATATGTATATATATAATGTATATATGTAAATGTATATATATATATATATATATATATATATATATATATATATATATATATATATATAAAAAAACACATTTACATATATACATTTGGTCCTAGGTAGTAGGTTGGTAGACAGCAACCACCCAGGAGGTACTACCGTCTTGCCAAATGAGTGTAAAACGGAAGCCTGTAATTGTTTTACATGATGGTAGGATTGCTGGTGTCTTTTTCTGTCTCATAAACATGCAAGATTTCAGGCATGTCTTGTTACTTCTACTTACACTTAGGTCACATTACACATTCATGTACAAGCATATATATACACACCCTCTGGGTTTTCTTCTATTTTCTTAATAGTTCTTGTTCTTATTTCCTCTTATCTCCATGGGGAAGTGGAACAGAATTCTTCCTCCGTAAGCCATGCGTGTCGTAAGAGTCGACTAAAATGCCGGAAGCAAGAGGCTAGTAACCAGGGAGGTACTACCGTCTTGCCAAATGAGTGTAAAACGGAAGCCTGTAATTGTTTTACATGATGGTAGGATTGCTGGTGTCTTTTTTCTGTCTCATAAACATGCAAGATTTCAGGCATGTCTTGTTACTTCTACTTACACTTAGGTCACATTACACATTCATGTACAAGCATATATATACACACCCCTCTGGGTTTTCTTCTATTTTCTTAATAGTTCTTGTTCTTATTTCCTCTTATCTCCATGGGGAAGTGGAACAGAATTCTTCCTCCGTAAGCCATGCATGTCGTAAGAGTCGACTAAAATGCCGGGAGCAAGAGGCTAGTAACCCCTTCTCCTGTATACATTACTAAAGTTAAAAAGAGAAACTTTTGTTTTTCTCTTTGGGCCACCCCGCCTTGGTGGGAAGCGGCCGATTTGTTGAAAGAAGAAAAAGAAGAAGAATATACATTTACTTACCTTTATTGAAGAGTTGCAGGCATCTGGAAGGTAGAGTTGCTGATAGGGGCAGGGAGTTAATGGTTGGAAGGGGAATCCCCCTCCAAAAGGACTTCAGGTAACAAGTCCCTCTCTGGGGTTACTTCCCTTCTTGGTCTTTTAATGCCACTAGGACCAGCTTGAGAGTCACCAGACCCCTGCCTGGTAAAGTAACTGTCCAGAGTCCTCTGTTTCTGGCGACCCTTCAACACTTTCCTGAAGTGCGACATGTCTCTGTCACGGAAGTGGCTGCACAGAAGGCTCATTTCAGCTTGCTCAGGGTGGTGTCTTTCAACAAATGTCTGCAACTCATTCCACTTTGTACACATCTCCTTAAGCACTGAAGAGGGCACCTCCTTCTGTCTCTCACCCTCCTCCTTTGAAGCAATAACCTCAGCTGTGGTCTGTTGCTGTTCCAGATGAAGCTCTTGCAGCTCTTCAGTTGTTAGCTCTACCCTGTGGGCCTCCACCAACTCTTCCACATCCTCACCACTCACCTCCAACCCCAGGCTGTTCCCCAATGCCACAATAGAGTCCACAACAGGCACAGGGTCGTCAGGGTCAAGGTCAGGGTCAGCCTCAAATCCTTCTAAATCCCTCTGTTGGACACAACCTGGCCACAATGGTCTCCAAGCAGAGTTCAAAGTCCTGGAAGTCACTCCTTCCCAAGCCTTACCTATAAGGCATATGCAATGCACATTGTTGAAGTGATCTTTCCAGAACTCTCTTAGGGTCAACTCAGTGTCCGAGGTCACTTCAAAGCACTTTTCAAACAGTGCTTTGGTGTACAGTTTCTTGAAGTTGGAAATGACCTGCTGGTCCATGGGCTGGAGGAGAGGAGTGGTGTTAGGAGGCAAGAACTTCACTCTGATGAAATTAAACTTGTCAGACAAACACTCTTGCAAGTTGTGAGGGTGAGCAGGAGCATTGTCTAGTATCAAGAGGCACTTGAGTCCCAATTTCTTTTCCAAGAGGTATTTCTTCACAGTAGGGCCAAACACTCCAGTCACCCATTCCTTGAAAATCTCCGTAGTGACCCATGCCTTGGTGTTAGCCTTCCAATGCACACACAAATTATTCTTGTCAACCCTGTGATTCTTGAAGGGTCTGGGATTTTCATAGTGATACACCAGTAAAGGCTTCACTTTAAAATCCCCACTAGCATTAGAACAAAACATGAGAGTTAGCCTGTCTTTCATAGGCTTGTGTCCTGGCTGTGCCTTTTCCTCCTGAGTAATGTAGGTCCTGTTGGGCATTTTCTTCCAAAACAGGCCTGTTTCATCACAGTTAAACACTTGTTGGGGGAGGAATTGTTCAGCCTCTACGAACCCCTGGAATTCATGCACAAATTTTTCAGCTGCACGTTTGTCTGAGCTGGCTGCCTCACCATGTCTCACAACACTGTGTATGCCACTACGTTTTAAACCTGTCAAACCAGCCTTTTGCTGGCTTTAAAATCACTTGCCTCACCACTGGTTGCAGGCATTGTCTTGACAAGATCTGCGTGCAACTTCCTTGCCTTTTCACAAATTATCGCCATGGAAATACTTTCACCCGCTCTCTGTTTTTCATGGATCCACACCAACAACAACTTCTCAACCTCATCCACTGTTTTCGATCTATTTTTCGTTAACATATCAACCCCTTTTGCAACATTAGCTTCCTTGATCTCATTTCTCTTTGCCAGGATAGAGCTGATAGTAGATGGGGTTTTGTTGTACTTCCTGGCAAGATCACTCAGACGTACGCCACTCTCATATTTTTCTATAATCTCTTTCTTCAGTTCGATGGTGTTCCTCACTTTCTTTACCACAGGGGTGCCACTAGGAAGCTTCTTTGGACCCATGGTGACTTATTTCACAGTGACAGTCACTAAACCACCAAAAAAAACACCAAATGTAGTGTGAATGTTTGAAAGAGCGCGCTAGTTAATGTTCTCTCAATGGTAAACAACGCTTCACTGGCAGCGTCCTGCGTCCCGCGCAGGCGTGGAGCAGGCGGACAGGTCTAATAAGTTATGAAACACGAGCCATTTTACGATTCTCGAAATCGAAAAAAGCTTACGAAACACGATGTTTACGAAATAAGAACCTTATGAAACTCGGGGGTCCACTGTATTTAATGTTGATATAGAATTAGGGGTGGAGATATGTTCCAGTTTTGACTTGTAGTAATGGCACGCCTCTAGCAAGACAGTGATAGAGTGAGCAATGGTGAAAGTGTTTCTTCTTTTTCTGGTCACCCTACCTTGGTGGGAAACAGCCGATGTGTTAAAAAATAGCATTAAGAGAAAAACTCAACCCCCTTACAAAAGCGATCAATTTACTGCTTGCTGCACTGTGTACGGCCAGCAGTAAAAGCCTGGTAGATCAGGCTCTGATCCACCATGAGACCTGATCACAGACCGGGCCGCGGGGGCATTGACCCCCGGAACTCTCTCCAGGTAAACTCCAGGAATTGTCGCAGCCGCGGTGTTGTGGCTTTAAATTCTCTCTAAGTGGGATTGAGCAAGCATTTTGAAACATAATAAACACTTTGGTGCAATATTGTCATTACTTATTCATGACAAACCTCGCAGCCTGGCCCAAAACTCAGGTTTCCCTATTGACTGCCTGGTCAATTAGGTTGTTGTTGCACACCTACATAGTCATATCACAACATGGTTGATCAAGCTCTTCTGGAAATAGATTTTTTAATTTTTAAATTATATTGTCATTGTATATATTGTATGTAGATAATTATAAATGTATATACATTTGTGTTATTTTGAATCGAAGATACAAAATCATAAAATATATTGTTGCCTAGTTAATGCAAGTATAAATTCCCTTTTTAATATTTATATATTAGCCTCCCTTCTATTGGGTGAAAGGTTCTTGATCTAAGGAATAGGAGATGAGGACTTATACACATGTGCAATATCTGGGTATCTTTATTTGTAGATGTTTCACCATCCAGTGGCTTTATCAGTACAATACAAGGACATAATGGAAAGACTGTAGAACTATATACAAAAGATGAGGTAATCAGTCCCTCAGTCTTAGAGTTGATGAAGACCACCATAGTCTTGGAGTTAGTGAAGATCACCGTAGTCCTGGAATTAGTGAAGACCACCGTAGTCCTGGAGTTAGTGAAGACCACCATAGTCCTGGAGTTAGTGAAGACCTGGTCTTTGAGTTGGTGAAGACCACCGTAGTCTTAAAGAATCTGAAGCACAGGCAGGAATATTGTCACTTACATACTGGCATTAGAGATACCCTCCCTTTACACTAAAGCTGATTACCTCCCATTCTCCAGGTTTTGTATGACCCTTATAGATTTATCACTTGTCACTATTTATTATTTAAAAATTATACTCTATATAAAACTACTATAATCATAACTAAGTGCTAAACCAACAGGGGCCATACAGTGGCTAAGGAATGAGAGGAAGGGGAGGTGGATCAAGAACCCTTCACTTTTAAGTATGAGTAATAATTGCAATGTGTGTGTGTATATTGATAATATATTCCTATACAAGCCATACACTGTACTGGTAAGGTAAACATATAATTGAAAAGTACACTGCCTGTACTCTGAAGGATGGGTGGGGATGTTACAGTCCTGGAGGTGGTTAGTATAGTGCCTGCACTCTGAAGGATGGGTGGGGATGTTACAGTCCTGGAGGTGGTTAGTATAGTGCCTGCACTCTGAAGGATGGGTGGGGATGTTACAGTCCTGGAGTTGGTTAGTATAGTGCCTGCACTCTGAAGGATGGGTGGGGATGTTACAGTCCTGGAGGTGGTTAGTATAGTGCCTGCACTCTGAAGGATGGGTGGGGATGTTACAGTCCTGGAGGTGGTTAGTATAGTGCCTGTACTCTGAAGGATGAGTGAGGATGTTACAGTCCTGAAGGTGGGAAGTACAGTGCCTGCATTCTGAAGGATGGGTGAGGATGTTACAGTCCTGAAGGTGGGAAGTACAGTGCCTGCACTCTGAAGGATGAGTGAGGATGTTACAGTCCTGGAGGTGGGAAGTACAGTGTCTGCACTCTGAAGGATGTATGGGGACCTTGTAGTCAGTGAATAATCAGATTGTAATGTCATTACACCTTTTCTTCTTTGGGTCACCCACTTTCACAAGAAATGGCTATCGAGTCAAAAAAAACTCAAGTTAGGAATGTGTTGCCATAAATAAAGTTAATTCAGAGGCTTGTAATATCATTAGAGTGACACATAGGTACCATGTATATATACAAAACAAACAAAATTTATTTATTTGCAAAGGTTACAAAGTGTGATTACATTTTTTAATTTGTTAGGTACATATAGATGGGGTTGTAAAAGAAGTAAATGCTAGGGTGTTGGGGAGAGGGGTGGGATTAAATTATGGGGAATTAAATGCAAAATGGGAGTTGACACAGTTACTTTTTGCTGATGATACTGTGCTTATGGGAGATTCTAAAGAAAAGTTGCAAAGGTTAGTGGACAAGCTTGGGAGGGTGTGTAAAGGTAGAAAGTTGAAAGTCAACATAGATAAGAGTAAGGTGATGAGGGTATCAACCGATTTAAATAAAGAAAAATTGGATATCACATTGGAGATAGGGATTATGGAAGAAGTAAATGTTTTCAGATATTTGGGAGTTGATGTGTCAGCGGATGGGTTTATGAAGGATGAGGTTAACCATAGAATTGATGAAGGAAA